>VZSC01004062.1:515343-556449 GCA_013398225.1 Steatornis caripensis
CCACTTTATGAGCGTTGATATCAGCAGGGCAGATTTAAATGAAATCTCAGACTGGCATCTTGCTGACCTCAATCCCAGCTGGCTAAACCTTTGCAATACGGCTGTCCTTGGCATCTCCCCCAGAGCGGCCATCAATTTAGCCAGTTGACTACAGAACTGTGAATCTCGTATGAGGAACTAGATCCGTTCCACTGTCTTGAACACTGTTTAAAACGATAGCTCTATTTCTCTCCCTCTCTCCCCTGCTAGTACTTCATTTACAGTAGTGGGTTTGATATCTCAATCAGGGCACTACAACAGAGGCTGCTGTGCTCACAAGAGGTGCATACACCACACGCGCAGGGTGCACTTGAGAGAGGAATGCTACTGCTTCCACCAGACGATGCTTGTTTTAAAGGGACCTCCAAGTTCCTAAGCACACGCCAAAACATCACACACCACTTCCTTATCAGGAAAGGCCCTTTTTCAGTTGCTTTTTAAAAATTAAGATAGAACATCAGAGAGTTGCCAATGTCATGTTAATGAAACTAAGTTAAAAAACAATCTAAACAACCATCATATGTTGCAAAGAATGTCTCGCTATACTCACCTGCTACACAAACAGAAGTAGAACAAAACAAAATTGAGTTCTTTACCTGTGCTCAAATCAATTTGATTATCGCCTGTCTTCCCTTCATTTACTGACTCACTGCCAGGCTCCCCTTTTCGACTCATTATCTTTGAAAAGCCACTTGAGAGAGAGGAGAAAATGCCACGGATGAAATAGCCCTGCTGTTCGGAGTCCACCGAATGCATGGCTTGCAGAAATGGCTTTGCATTCCTGTTTCCAACGTGTGGCATGGGTTCAGACAGAGAGCGGTTGAAGGGAACCCGAAACGGTCGAGTCCTTGCTTGGAAAATTGTCTCTGTTAGGTCTTCATGGAGATCATTAGCACTGGTAGCATCCACACTCGCAGAACTCTTGGCAAGACGTGGATCACTGCATTCCCCTTTCAGGCTGCACGAGAGCTCTCTTTTGCTTATCCTCCAGGGAAGCCGAGGATGTGTCTGCCACCTGTACGCTCCGAGCGATTTCTCTGGGTCAGAACCCATTTGTTTATTCATCTTCTTGCTTCTCATTTGGTGGTACCAATGGTAGTCCTTCAAGGCAGCAGTGCCAGCATCTTGTTCCGACAACGATCTTCTGAAGGTCCTGGGAGAGAGGCTATAGTGCTTTTTGAAAGCACTCATTTTCCAGCCCTTAAATTTCAGCTTTTAACTTACATTCCTCATCACTAAAGAATCACAGAGCTGTAATTCCTCACTCACCATCTTAATGCCCCAGCCATTTTATTCACCGCTGTAAACTGCAAGACAGCAGAGGTTCTTCCTGAAGACCTTGAGCATCAATCCCAGAACCAGGTATTCCTACATCTCCGCAAGAAGGACGTGCCCTCACCTCTAGCAAACTGACTTCTAACGGCACACGAAGCCTTGCTAAGCTTGCTGCCGCTTCCTGCGCTGTCACATTTCTGCACCAAGCTTTCAGGAAATGACTAAAAGAGCCCAGCCATGAAAACCCACAGTGGTGCTCTGCGCCAATCACACTTCGCTTTTTTCAGTCTACATTAAAGATTTGATTAAAAAAAAAAAAGCAAAAGTACTTCACTGTAGAGTAACAGCAAAGTCTCAGAAAAGCGTTAAAAAACTGCAACACTCAACCGAGTCATGCACGTTATGTTCTTCAGTTAAGTAGTAAAGTATATAACTATGTGTATATATAGCTAAGTGTAAAGTAATATACAACATAAAGATGATTCCTAGAGTTTATATTTACCACAGGTTCATCGTATCACTTCAGAATACCTCAGAGTTGCCTTTTAGAGAGAGGTAAAATAGGCAGATTCATCAGAATCGAGTACTGGAAGCTCCAGAGAGGAAGGCAAAGGGAAGGAACAGAGTAAGGAGAAGAAATGCTGCAACTTAATGTAGTGAGAGTGTAAATGCACTGAAGGGAAATAAGTTAATGGAGAAGAAAAGGGACAGAGAGGGTGAGTGAGCCTTCAGCAAACAGAGAAAGAAAGCCGAGGGAAGGTTTTGAGGCATGCTCCTCTGGCAAGCAGAGCAGGACAGCAGGCAGATTTTTCCTTTTTCTCCCCATACCACCCTCCCCCCCCTTTTTTGTTAAAAACAAAATAGGGCTTTATTTTTACAAATCTAGTTGAAATAAGTGAGGTGGAAAAAACAGTCCTATCTGTTTAACCAAGAGGAAAAAAAAAACCTTGCCTTGTCTACAATTTAAGAAACAGCTGACTATTTTAAAATCTCATAAAGAAAATATCCGCTGGTGAACTCGGATCATGTTTGCCAAGTTTTAGACCAGCACACTTAGATCTCAAGTCTACTCAAATCCCCGAAAATAGGGGGTTTATAATGGAAACGCTGACAGACCCTTGGCAATCAAATGACAACGAAAACTACTTCTCTGGTTAAATAAAATGATAATCTGGTCTGGCAGACCAGTAAAGCTTAGCTGACCCACTATGGGATCTCGCCTTTAAGCTACGCTGCACTCGTCAGCCAAAGAACATTCCTTACTGTTGCAGAGCAAAAACTTCCTTACTTATGTGTATATATGGAAAAGGGTATCACTGCTCCCTAGAACAGGGATGGAGTTACCCAAAGACCTCCATCACATCAAGAAATAATTTCTCTATTCACTAGCAAGTTACATTTTTCGATTAGGAGCAAACAGAAGCGACTATCTAAAATGACCGTGTTTAAGAAGTCACCAACAAATAACCTCAGAAGCAGGAACAGCTCACACATTGCAGTGCAAATTCTGCGTCAGAAACAATTCCGCTGACTTTTGTGCTCTGTAGGAAGTCATGCTGCTCAGAGCACGAGCCTTAAATGACAACATGCACCTAAACAATAACTCTGCCCCTACTTCCATCCAGAGCAACAATATCTAAAGGAAGCACGAGGAGCAGTGATTATGTGCAGAGACACAAGTACCCCCATGGTAAAAGACAGAGAATTCGCCAGGAAAACGTCAGCTGGCTCTTGTCTTTGATGCAGCCCATCTGGTCCTATGAACATGCATGCATTGAGTTGTTGTAAGTAACTTCTGACTTGACCGTCATCCACTGCTGGTAGTTTTTCTCCTCCTTGATCCCTTTCACCAGGCACAGAGGCCTGGGAGTCCTTGTTTCTGAAGGCTGAGGCAAACACCGCATTGAGGACCCCAACTTTAACTGGGTCTGCTGTTACTGGATCACCCACCTCTTTCAGCAACCGGTCCTCGTTTTCTTTGTTGAGCCTTTTACTACTAATGTGGCAGTGGAGCTTTGACCAAATGCTTTGAATTAGCCAGTCTGGTAAAGTAGGCTTCATGGAACTTCAGAAATAAGTACGAATAAATACGAGAGATGACGATGCGGTTCACTAATTGCACAAGCCATAATCTGCAGAGAAAACTGAGAATGTGAGGTAGGTTTCTGGTCAGTTCTGCAAGCCTTGCTTTTACAAGTTTCCACTAGCACATCTACATCTACTTTTGGTTTGGGAGCACAGAAGAGCAGCAGAGGATGGAAAACACAGCCAGCCAGTGCAGTAGCTGAAGTACTCCCAGGATTTACTTGCTGTAGATTTCTAGCATGCTTTCTAATTCCTGCTGAAATGTAACAACCAAGCCGAGCACCCATACAAACCATGTTTTGAAACAGTGCTTAGAAAGCACTTATCTGCCGTATCAGAGGACTCTGTATGACCGATAGGAACGACTCAACTCGAAGAACATGACACCAGCTGCGTCAATGTTATTCTGAAGCGGAGATTTAGCACAACAGCACTTTGGACAGACCGAAACTTCAGGCGAGACACTGGTCTTTCAATGAGGACGGAGATCATCACCAGAACTGCTCTCGTCCGAGTTCTCTTTTTACCACCATCCTGTGGACACCTGACTGTATGGAAAGATCATTTCATGTCCTTCCCCATACAGCTCGCGTTACATCAATCACTGAGTTACGTAGACCCCCCCATTTCAGCAAGGGAACGGCACAGGAAGATTAACCACGTAGCAAGTTGCAGCGTGAAGCAACGCGCAAAACCAGTTATGGGTTAACTTCTACTTAAAAATATTTTTATTGGTGTGGCCAGGGGTTGGGCCACAGTTCTGTACAGAACTAACAACATAGAATAAGACAGGCTTCAATAAGCACTCAACGTGAAGCCCAGGAACATCAAAGTCACAGTTTAGTTTAAGTTTGAACGATGTTAGGAGGGTCTTTACTTTCAACTTTTGATTTCACTTCTGATTTCATGTTACCATTGCTCAGACGAACGCACTTTGTGATCAAAGAGAACAGCTACCCAGCTGCCTTTGCTTAGCTGAGATTTCACAGTGTACTCTGCAGAGGGTAAAATGCTCTTCCTCAAAGTGCTCCTAAAAACGGCAGACAAGGCTTGCTTGTTTACTGACATAAAATCACGGTTACACAAGTTTGCTTAGTCTACTAATAAGACAACTCTTAAATCGCTAGCTCGAAAATTTTAGCCAGGGCTTCGAGTCAAACTGGACGCTCTCTCCCTTATACACACCATCAGGAGCAAAGACGATGCCCAAAGAAGCCCTTTGTCTGTACTAACCCGACATCGCTGTGTTAACATCACTCTCACTTCGCCCCGGCATTTCTTGAGTGCATATAAAATGCAAGAAAGTAATTCACGTAGCAGAACTTTCTCCTTGATCCGCAGTCCAGTCACTCATGCCAAAACCCAAGGCCTTCCAGAGCAGCAGTTGATCTTGGGAGGCATTTACACGGTCTTGCTACCGTAAAGAAACCAGCTTAACAGCAGCGACCGCTAGCATACTGGTTATGCAGGATTCTAACCATACAGAGCCACCCACTCAGCTGTCAGCAGGTAAAATAATTGCAGTAGAAGAAAGGAGCTTGTCAATTAACTTGAAAAAGTCTGGAATACTTTCACTTATACCTCCTGTTTTTAATACCTACTGCACAAAAACGTGATCCTCAGCTCGCAAATTTTCCTCAGAAGCAGTTCTTTTTGGTAATGTTTGCAGCTCATTGTGCCAAATCATTCATTTAGCTTTTTCAGAAAATTACTGTTTTCTTCCTAACAATCCAATCATTTAATCATCCGTTTGACATGTTTTACAGCATATATTTCACTACTCCTAGATATTTAAGTAATTTATGCACAAAATGCAGATTTGCTATATTGGACTGTAACTGTATTTCAATTTTAGGATTATATTGGGAAAACAATCTTTCTTAACTTTGTAATAACATCTCACAGAAGAGGTACACGAGCAGTATTAGGTTTTCACCAAGCACATGAAGATAATTCCTTGGTAACGGCCTCCTGCATGGACAGTCAGCTCTCCACCATTTGGCTTTGCAAAAAACCTACCCAGTTCTGCTGCATGAAGCTTCAGAAATTCCTCAGACTATCTGTTGTTTAATAAATACTATCAGCCCATCAAAAAAAAAAAAAAGCAACACCACAAAAAACCCAAATGCACCATTGCCAAGCAGCTGGAGGGAGAATCTGTCTCTGATGGTAAAAATTAATGTTTAATGCTCACTCGCTCTCTGAAAGCTGTCTAGTGCTGGAGTAAAGGCACTACAACATGAAAAATTTTAGTTCATCTTTAGCACAGCTTATATTGGGAAAAAGATTAATTGAAACCTCCCATGACTGAACGACTTAATTTTAAATTAGTTTTGGACCAAGCACAGACTTACGAGCTTCTCATTTTTTAAAACATTTGCCAAGACACGGAGGGGGAGGAGGGAAACAGAAGGGAGTTAAAACCCGACCAACACCACCCCCCCACCCCCAGCCACCAAAACCCATGACAAACCCTGAACATTCATTCGCCACACTTGGGTTTTCAACCAAGTCCGCTCTTCTAAATCACAGACAGCTGGTTAAGGAAAGACCACTTCTGAGAAGATCCCAGATTAAATACCCAACTACCAGCCATCAAATGAGTTCTTTAACATGTAGAAAAGTAAACCAAATTGCTTCCTGCACCTTCCCCAGACAAACCAGAAGGGATGCAGTCAGGCAGGGTTCCTTGATTTTGCAGCTAGCTCCCCTTAGCTCTTTTTCCCTTCAGAACTAGTCCAATGCTCACTGCACTCAAACAGTTCATGGACGAATAATCAATATACAAAGCAGAAACCATCACAAAAGTCTTCCAATTGACCTAACTTGACATGTAGCTAAATAGCCCAGAAGATGAAAGATTTTTCCTTCCCTTTAAATTAGAGACTTTTCAAAATATTCAGTTTGTTTATGCAAGGCTAAGTAATTAATGACCTAACATCCCCTTCCCATCTCCTATCACCGAGATGCATCTGTTTCCCCCTGCAACATTTCCTGCAGGTGGATATCGCTCCTCCTCAGACCAGTGCACCTGACTTAATTGACCACTTACTATTTAGTGCGTGGAGTTATGCAGAGGACAAATGAATTAGCACCTTAAAAATTGTTGCATTTGGGATTAGAGCCACTGGAAGAGCAAGGCTTGCTGGAGTTTGGAATCGGCATGGCAGGAACACAGATAACTAACTTTACAGAGCCCAAACTGGAGCTCCTGAGAGCAAAGCTGCCACATGTTTATCCCACAAACTTTGAGCTGGCATCCTTATCAGTGACCACACAGAAAGCTCACCTGTCCCAGATAAATCAACAAGGTATGCTGTTTTCACTGTCACTATGCTGAGAATGAAATGCATCTATGAACAAGCTAAATGGTGACACCAGCACATTTAAATGCCAGGGAGCACCTCATTTCCCTGATCTGAAATTTCCGTGCCAAGGCATGCTTTAACTGCTGTACCGCTATCACCCTGTGCTTCCATTTACCTTTTACTATAGCCAAAGCTGCAGCGACGCAGACTGACTCAGCTCTGCATTTGCGGTTGTCTAATTTCTGAAGGCACATACTGTCTTCTAGATTTCTGCCCTCTAATTCTGCGGCAAAACTTCTCCTACAATTTCCCTGCTGATACAAACTCCCCACTTGAAAGTCTCCTGGCTTCATTTTTCCATGCAGTTCCCGTGATCTGCATGAGAAGCGGCTACAGCCCTGTCAACTGAGCAGAGCAGAGAGAGATAATATAAATTTATGAGATGCTGGGTTTTGGATGGATGCCAAGAAAAGTTAGCGAGAAAATCCCATTTCAATACATTGTGAATAAACCTGTAGGACAGCAATGCCAGATTTTAATTTCACTAGCAATCTTTTGTTGTTGTTGATGATGACAAAACACAGCTCATGCCAAGTTTCAAGGGCCATAAAAACGTACATTTAAAAGCTAGCCAAGCGCGCACAGCGGCTACGCGAGCCCACACACAGCTGCGAGCAACGCCACCCCGAGCCAGCCAAGTATTTTAGCAACACGCACTGGTGCAAACAAACAAATGTATAACCTGAAGGTAAACACTCCAGCAACTACTATGTAGCACAGAAAGTCATACTAGTGAAAAGACCCGTTTGTAGTGAGCGGCAGCACTTGCCAGAGAAATTTATAGAGACTGACAGGTTTCTGTAAGGCAGGCAAGCCCTCAGCCCTGACCTGCAACACAGCTGCTTCCGCAGGTATGGCTCCTCCATGGGCACACCATCGTGCTGAGCTGCGAAGCCACCTACAGACACAGGGGGTTCGAGCTGGGAGGTAATCACAGATCAGCCCCTCAACCACCAACCTCAGCCCCTGAAGACAGACAAGCACACTGACCTACCTCACTGACAACTTCTGCAAGACCGCCCTTTGACCATATAGATAAAAAAGCGCTTAATAGCCACCCTGACACCCATTTCTTTGCAGTTACAGGTTGGGCTTGGTACCATCTGAAATATCATACGCAAGCTACTCATTTAGGTTTCTNAGATAAAAAAAGCGCTTAATCGCCACCCTGACACCCATTTCTTTGCAGTTACAGGTTGGGCTTGGTACCATCTGAAATATCATACGCAAGCTACTCATTTAGGTTTCTAATGAGGTTTTTCAGCAGCAAAATTACCATTGCCCCACTCCTCCTCCAACTTAAGTGTTTTGTATTTTTGTGGAGGGCGGGGGGGAACCCCAAACATTATCCCTGCAATCTTAAAGCAGAGATTTACCAGCAGAACACAGTTTTATTGCTAGATGTGATCCCCGTGCGCATCAAACCAACTGCAGCTTAAACATTACTGAAAGAGGAAAAATAGTGAACGTATATAGGCACGTGAATAGACAAACATCTCAAAAATGGTCTTGGTAACTGCCCAAATGGCAGGTGCATACATTCAAATGTTTCAGCCTTTATTTTTATGTAACTGTAAAGAAGTACATCCTCAGTGCAGACTTTTGCGAAAGTAAGACCTACTAACTCTAGTCTCCACTAAGGATATTGGGAATTGGGTTTTATAATTTCATTCTGTACATTTAAAAAAAAATAACAAAAATTGCTCTAATTCCTTTGGCCTTATTTTGTCCTGCTCTTCCCTACAACAGCGTGAATGAACTACCTTTATTTCAGCAACTCCTTCACGCAATACTAGTTTTGTAAATATATTTTAAAATGTACCTTCTCAAACACTGGAAATCCTGCTGCAAAGCCAACTAGCAGCAAGAGATAATCACCAACTAATTGACAGCACTCTCCAAAATCATTGTGTATCAGTGTACTCTTGCAGTATAAATAAGGAAAAAACTTCAGCAACATCCATAATAATAATTTTTGCATTTAATTGCAAGTTTGCTGTGATGACTCTTACCCTGTATTGGTGTTAAGCAGCAAGACTTTGTGGTAGCTCGGGTAGAAAGATAGGTAGCAACACAACGTCAGCACAAAGGTTTTTCCAACGCCCCGTGCCAAGCACCTACCTGTTTTGGAGTGTGGTTTACTGCTAGAAAATGCCAGCAGGCAGACCTTGGGGGTTTCCGTGGCCGAATTAGCAAGACTTTTAAAAAGTCCAGTCAATAACAAGAAAGCGAACAATTAGCTCGCACAAACCGAAACATGTTTGACACGGATGGAATCCGTGCGTGAACTGAAGGAACGTGACCAAACAACCTTAATTTTTGAAATCACCAAAGACACACTTGAGTTGCTAGTTACTTTTCCATCCAGTCTGCACAGGGGTTCATGACAGCTTTGATATCCAGCGGTGTTTCTGTCTGCTAGACAGACAACGGCCTAGACACAGCAATGGTTAGAGAACCTGCATACATGACAGCATTAAAGCGTTAGCCATGGAGATGGGCACTGGGAGCTGGGCATACAACCAACCAGGAGAAAGAATTTACAAATCCACAAGTATTTTAGGCTCTGAATTTAGGCAGAGAAATTCCTTGAGCTGTACGAGAACTAGCCTAACACCCGCCTCACAGCCCCTCAGAATGTTGTATTAGTACTAGCAAATTGAAGTGCAACAACTGACAATAAATCAGTGACGTTCAGGGGTTTAATGTTAAACCTTCATCTAAAGGAGAAATGGATCACAGGGAGGAAAGATGAAGCATGCCAGTACCTCAAAATGCTGAAAGTTTGGAATTAAAACATCTAGTACCAGCTTGGAAAGAGAGTCTGTTTGAAAGAGAGTCCAGTTCTGTAGCACTAAGTACTACACACTGCATGGAGAAAGCAGTAAAAGAAACCATCAAAAGAGAAGAAGAAAAAGAGATGAGGGGGAGAAAAAAAAGTGGTTATTTAATTGAAATGACCTTCTAACCAGAAGAGTTCTTTCTCCACAGGTTGTCTGTCGGGAAGAGTCTTGAATCAGTGCAAAAGCCAGAAGACAGGGACAGTGATGAAGTGCTGAAATGAAGACGTACCTTCTGCCAGGCCGCCCGAGCCAGCTGCAATCCTGGCGCCAGGGCTGGAGGAGATTTCACAACTGGCAACAGCGTGCAGAGCCAAATGATGAAGCAAGGTGACCTGCAGGCACCAAAACAGCACAAGACTGGGGGAGAGAAAGGAGCACACCCTCTTTGACTAAACCTGTCTCTGTGTTTGTAATTTTAAAAGTGATTAAATATGTCCAGTGTAGGACACTGATTGCAATAAAGCCGTGTGGTCGCTGAGAGATGAAGCTGTATATCCAACACTGAGCCTGAACCGAGAATTTAAATGCAAACCCTTAAAAGTTAATATTAAAATGTGTCTGATGGCAACATGTACAAAAGAGACTCTCCCAAAAAGAGAAAGCTATGGACTAATTTCAACCTTTGAAGAGAGAGGAAGGAGGAAGGGAGAGAGGGAAGGCAGATAATTTCTCTTTCAGAGACTATTTAGGGAACAAATCTGTGACGTGCACACATCTTCTCACTACAAGAAGAGGAAAAAAAAAAAAAAGAACTGAAAGTTGTGAAAAAGGATTTACACAAAGCACGAGCCATCACATCCCATGCAGAGCCACTAAAGCTGTTCTGAGCACTGCTGTCCGTGCCAGCTCGGGGAGGCTGAAGCCCAGTCCTTGAGCAACTGCACGCAACAGCAAGCCATGCCCACGACACAAGCACTTCACTTCTTTTGTGTCTCTTCATCCATTATTACTGCACCAGAGTCCCACAATGACTTTGGTTTTGTTTCATTAGGTGTGAACACTGGCTTACCAGATGACAGGACTGCCTATTTCTGAGGTCAGTCCTTTCCAAACTGAGCATGCAAAGTCCCATTCGTAAGTTGTGCGCAAGCGACACTTCCAGCGGACAGCATCTGTTCAGCAATCTCTTTAAACAAAAAAAATTCTCAATTATTTCCACTGCAACAATGAAAGTTTTAACCAAAACGTTGAACAGGACCGGGGTGGGAAGTCCCAAACTGCTTGCTCTTGCTTAGAGCAAAATGCTCTCCAGCTGACATTTCTTAAATGCTTATTACTTAAAATGTCAGATAGTTCTGTACAAGCTTCTTTAAGGTGCTACTATCACAGCCATCACACCTACAAAGAAACCAGCTTTCAGAAAGAAACCCCTAATTGTCCAGAAAACAAATTACTGCCAGCCTTGTGAAATGACCTGCCAATACCCAGTTGCGACCAAGGTCATAGGAGGCAGCAGTTGCAGGAAACATACTTCTGTCCCACCTTCTCTTGATGTGCAAATGTTGTCAAAAAGTTACCTGACTTAAACATTCCTCCTCAAACTACTCCGTGAGCATATTTCAAGGCCTTCATGTTTACTCACTTCATCAGTAAAAGGGAAAACTGAGCTGTTATATGCTATTTTTACCTTGTCCACACTGGCACTGTTGGTAAACTGTGCTCCATCCTCACCAAGCAGAGCAGAACCCCTGTGAACAATAAAGCCTGACTTCGAAATTGTATCTTGAAGTTTCAAATCAACCTGCCAACAAGTCCAGAAGTATTTGCTCTAAATATAAAACACAGAGCCACGTTGGGTTTTACATATACATAAGCAACCACTGAAGCTAGACTAAATTAATGAACATGTATTCCAATTCCGACAGACATGACGGCACTCGTATGGCTTCGCTTAGTAACTTATCATAATCTACGCCTTATAAAAAGGTTTTTACACATATGAAACACTCATATACCAGTGAGACACAAAATCAGCATGTAATCAAATCTCCACAGTTTTATGTACAAATCCCTCGTGACTTCAAGCTGCAAAGCCAAACATGAATAATTGCATCTATTTTCTAATAAAGACCATGTGCCTGAGGAGTCGAGTACGCAAGTTTCCAAGAGGTCTGCATAACATTTTTGGAGGTATTTTTACTTCAAATAAGCAGTCCAGTTAAGCAGAGATAAACATGCACACGCATCAGTGACCTTGTTTAAACAATGCACCAATTATTGTGATAAATCTGGCTGCCAAATCTAAATATAGACTTCTAGGAAAAAACAATGGAGTTTGAGTAGGAGACAGACTTCTCATATTTACTGTTTACCTAATTATCCAAATGAATGTGCAACTTGGCCTCTCTCCTCTTTTCAGGTTGCATGACCACTTTCCGACTCGGAGCCAAGAGAGCTCTGGCTGTTACTGGAAACGCAGCGTGAGCCGGCACATTTGATGCTACGAGTGCACTTGGTGCAATTTCAAAGCTTGCATCACAGTTTGGGTATGCGCGTACTCTGCTTCCCCCAGACAGCCCCATGCCTGACACAAGGCAGATAGGCACCGCAGGACTGAGTCACAGCTACAGAAACAGGGATTTTATTTTTTAATTTTTTTTTAAATGATGGCATGGTGGGAAAAAGAAAAATCCCATTCAAAACCCACTCTAAGTTTCCAACTTTGGGTGCCCAAGCAGGAAACGAGGGGAGGAGGGGGAACGAGGCAAAAAGGAGGAGGAGAAAGTTCTTTTAATTCATGGTTATATTTTTAGACTATTACTAGTTTTGTTTTGTCATGGCACTACAGAAACTAGACCCGTGTGAACTAATGCAGCATTATCCTTTCTAATTTTTGCTAAGTCCGCGCTGCAGTATTAACCTAATCTTCTTACAAGGGACACGGCAGGGCATTCGCTCCCCCTGCCCTGCTGCGGCTGATGTTTTTCTCCCCCAGATATTCCTGACTGCACCATGCATCCAGCAGTACATTCCCTCTTCCCCCAAAGCACGTAGGAACACACGTTCTGTAAACAAGTAGAATTGATCCCTGTCGGGATCATACATAATCCACATACTGGGGACACTGAACCTGAAATCTTGATTTGTTTTGAAGCGTACAAGGTAATGCGATTTATAACCGTAACGTAAGGGAAGGAACGCCACTGAAGGGCTTCTCCTTAATGCTAAAAATACTCACGACTCGAAGTGCCTTTGCCCTTCTTGATCTATTGATATTTATAAAAGTAAAGCTCGATTTTGCTGGCCCAGCTGCGGCTAGAGGAGAGATATCTGTGCCTGCTATTCCCCGCTCTATTTTAGTTCGTAACAGTTATGTAGCACATTTATTCTCATTGTTTCAAAACAAATTAAAACTAACTTGTATTTTTTTTAACACGTTTCTCTCCCCAGCTGTCATTCCTAGGGTTATTGTCAAACTATTTTTTTATTTCCTTTCTCCGCGCTTGCACAGCACAGGCCAAACCCATTTGCGACTTCCCTCCCTAGATGCAAGTTGCCACGCATAGATCAATTATACACAAATACAATGACTTACAGTAAAGAAATCATTTGGGAAAAAACCAAACATATGGAGCTCAACTTATTTATAAATATCTTCAAAACAGAGCCTGGCAACATTCCGCCCCGGGCTGGCGATGCACGAGGCAGAAGTGGTAGGGAGTGGCAAGGGCAGAGGCAGACAGAACAAGGATTTTTTTATTTTTTGTCTTAAAAGTTTTGTTTCTTCTTCCCAAAAAAAAACAAGAAAGGCCAGGAAATCCTCCCAGTTCGGCACTCCCCACTCCACCACGTTAGATGAATACCAGGCCTTCGCTTCCTGTTCCCTCCTCACTTCACAGCAAGCGAGGACGGAGCAGGACAATGCCGACAGCAGATCTCACAGGGATGCTACAAATGCAGAAAAAGCCCCACAGGTCATCAGCCACCAGAATTTTGGGGTGGAGATGGTTAAAACGGACAGAAGGAAAAAGACCCCAAAACTCAGAACAACTCTCTCCCCCATCTGCAACCCCGCCGTAGCAGTGGCGAAGGGGACAGGGACCCAGCTGGCTCTGCTCCTGCTCACACTAGACATGGAAAAGTAGGAAAGGTGGCAAGGTGGCGGAGCACACGTCAAAGTCTCCTTCCCAACCCATACCTTGGGCTCTCGCTCCGGAGCGGCTGTGCCCTCCTCTATCCCAAAGGCAGAGCAAGGCACAAATAGCTTCACGCTAAAGGGTGCTGGTGGCACAGGATGAACAGACCATTTTGAGACTCAGGGAGAAGTCGCGTGGTTTTACCATCGTGCAACTGGCACGATTTCCAGCAACGGAGGCCAAAAATCACCTCCCTGTATAAATATACACGTAGGGACAAAAGGACAGCTGAAACAAAACAAAACCATGTTTCTCCTCTCCAAAACGCTGTCAAGCCATCAAGTCTTTCTTTTGTCCTGTTGACTATCTGAAAAACTGACACAAGGAAACTGAGTATTACTCTGGGATAAACTGGAACAGAGGGGAAAAAAAAAAACCACCCAGGGATAAATCAGAGCTTATCTTCTTAAAATATAACCCCCTCAAGGAACATAATTTGCTGCAATTAAATATAAAAAGACAATCATCAAGATAATCCTTAACAAATCACTTTAAGAGTTTAGTAAGTTGTGGTTAGGTTTTAGGGATTTTTTAATGCATGTATTAGTGCTTTAAACTGACCTGTCAAACCTACTTCGGGACAACTGATGAGCATGGGAGCCAGAATAGAAAGCGTGCAAGGCAGGTTAGTTTCTTGGACCACTGAAATGACTTTTTCAATAAAGAGGTTTAGAATCTTTAATTCTTCAAGGAGCAAGAAGTCTCAGGTCTCTGCTTGTATCATACATAACTTCACTGAACTTCTGCCGAGCGCGATACGCTCATCTACCAGACACCGCGACGTCACCGTGGGAAGCGGAGTATCCTGCCATCCAACTTCTTGACTCGGGCTCTCACAGAGCAACAAGAAATTCTTGATACCAAAGTGCTTGAAAAGAGCGAATAATGCTATAGATATTTACTGTCCTTCAGTAAATACACCATCGCTTTTACACTTAAGACAGGTTTAACTGTTGATATTTCAAATAACCCTTATACTCTTTAAATATCCAAAGTTATTTTAACACGCCCTCTTTTGAGTTCCCCTCTCTTTCCTTTCTGGGTCACTAAAGTTTAGATATGGGCTCCATTTCCCATGCACAACAGGCATGAGCTCTTTTTTCTATATTTTCTTCCTTGCTTTTTTCCATTCACAGAAAGCTGTTCCCCAGCCAGCTAAGTGGAATGCTCTGTTCCCAGAACAGATACCATGATTCACTGTCTACTCACAAGACAGGGTATGAGATCTCCCACACTTCCCTCCCCCAAATCCCAAGCATTCTGCAAACCTTCACTGTGCCTAAATTAAGCGTTTTTTTGTCAAATGAACAAAAACTCACATTTCCTGCCAAACCACTAAACCACATTCAGATCTTAGAACGTACACTCAATTTAAAGCGTCTTCATGATCTGGGTAGAAATTCAGGTACACAGAGACCGAGTTCGCAAAGCTGCAATGGTCAGCTTGGCAGAAGGAGGATCACTAAAACTGTCAAGTCCAGAGAGAATCAACCTGATCTTCACTTGCGCATCTTGGATTGCAGAAGTACAAGCAGGCACAAGCAAATCCAAAACTCATTGCTCACACCAGGCTGCAGTCGTGCCCTGAGGTAGCTGTGGCTATGAGGTGACCTTGCGGGAGCATTTTGTTGTTCTGAGCTGTTTAAAACCTTCCCCTTCGGTGACTGTAGGTTTACACCTCTCACAGTTTAAGGTGGCACATCCAAGGAACCTGTAGCAAAGGTGGAAGAGCACAAACAGCCCTTAAACTGACTTTGTTACTGAAATTAGCCTACCGTGGAACTTCGAGCCTACAAAAAGTTTTCCAGAAACAGTGCAAGATTTATACAGAGATAACTGCACATCAATTCCTTATTCAGAATCTTTTTGTCACATTCACTGGAAAAAAAAAAAAAGTTGGTTTTATTCCCATCCTTCATTCTTCTGCTCTACTGGGTTTCTTCAGTTACTTTTTCCACTCACTCTCCTCTCTGCACTTCCCACGTAACAACCAAACACAAGCAACAGATAGTCACACAACCCTTCCTGTTGCATTCACTGTATTTTTCACCGTTGCATAGTCCATATCCATTCCACTCCAATCTACAGGGATTTTAAGAGACCATGTAACACTGAAGTTGACAGAAGAGTTCACCTCTGCTTTCAGACCATTTTTGAAAGCCCTTATAATCACAACTCTAGACTATCAAACAAATTACGGTTCAACAGATTTAACAGCGCAAAAAATATCTATTCCAACGCTAATTTAAATTTTCTCTTTTTAACATTTAACATTAAAATGAGAGCTTCAGCTCCAAAACCATTAAGATCTCCAAATGTTGTACTAGACAGTTAAGGGAATTTCTGAATGAACCAGAATGTGGCAATCCCTGGGTAATCCCACCAAAGCCAGGGTGGGGGAAATCACTGCTCTCGCATTCTTTTTCTATTATTAAGTGCAATATAATTAAAATGCAAGGATTCCTAGTGAAATGACTGAGGCCAATCGCCACAAACTACACTACTGGGAAAACTGAGCAGAATGAAAGAGCAATGCAGCAATAGGAAAGAGATTAGTGATGCACAACACAAGTGCTCACTAACGAAAAAGGATGAGTAAATGTGTATTTAAAGCTCAGAAATGTAGAGCCAGGAATAAGACAGGAAACGTAACATAGAGAGGAAGGGGAGGGGAAGAGAAGGAAGAAACAGCATATTTATTATCTCAAATTCTTAACTTTAGGGATTCCAGAAGGAGTAAAGCAGCAAAGAAATTCCACTGCAGCTTCTTCTGACATAGGTAGGTCTAACGCTGCCATTATCTGGCCATACGAATTTGACGACTGAAGTAGAGCGCTCTCGCTTGACAGCGACAAAGCCCTAATTTAGCAAGGGTAGTTATTTTTGAGCACTTACTCAGGAAAAAGCTGAATTTAGCTCAAAGAAGAACTAGCTGCTGCCTGCGATTGTACCAGACAGCAACTGGCGATTTCAAAAAATTCATACAGGGACTTTTAAAGCTTTAAAATCAACAGAGCAGGAAATTAATGTTTGTACTTTTTCTGAGTAGCCTAATTATAACTTTCAGCCCCAAAGCAACTTGCACTATTAACTGAACTCAATGTTTCAATTCACTCTGCCTTCTACCTAAACTATCCTCTAATTTGTTATCTCCTCTCAGGCCCTACTAAGACTGGAAATCTCATTTCCAAAATGAATTCTCTCCCTTGCTGTTATCTCGTAACAACCCTCAGGACTGCAAATTTAATCATGATAACAGCAGAAAATACTGAGAAGTGAAGGTGAATGCCTTAAGTGTTTACTCCATCAGCAATAATTGGTGTTTATTTACATAGCCGTCTAGTGGAGAGCTGGGTTAGCGGAAGGCAAGATAGCTTCATGTCACAGCTGATATTACACCCACCCTCTGTGAACTTTAGGTGGATAAAAGCAGGGATATACAAAAGACTGATTATGTTCAGCAATTAAAATAATGGAAAATGGACAATGAAACACTTAAAAAACCTTGCCTGTTCAGAATTACAGTGTCTTCCCTCTGGTACAGCTTGATTCAGTTTGGAATTAATTCTTTGGAAAAATTCTACCGCTCACTAAAAAAGCCTGTCCCAAAACAGTTGGGATATCTACAGTGTGCAGGTATCTCCAAAACTCAGAAACCCCCTTGACAGAGTACTCTGTCTACTGAACTCTCCAAGGAAAAGCACAGAGAGGATCCTAAAGAGTATTATTAGTCCAGATACTGAAGAGTGTTATTAGTCCGGTTTTTGAAGCTGGAAAGACTACAACATGGAACTCTTAATTACCTCATGGAGAATCTAAGCCCAAATCTATTGCAGAGCTGGAAAGGAAAGCCTGGTCTGCAGAACTGTCAAGAGGAAACAGCTTCCACTCTGGGAATACAGAAATACCCTATTTTGTCACGTCAGAAAGGGACTGCAAATTCTGCTTCCACAAAGAAAAGCGACTGTGGAACAATACAAGGAGCCTTGTTGCAGTCCCTTGGTTATCTGTAGTGAAGAGCAGATACAGCGATATGAAGAACAGGAAAAAGTTTACTTTTACCACGAGGTATCTTCAGAGACAATCTTAAGCGATTTATTACTAACGACATCTTTGCTTTTTTGAGGCTAAAGTGTTTTCATTATCTCAAAAAATTAAAAATAAAAGATGTAGTAAGCTTCTAGTAAACAGAAGTAGGATCTTAGACACACACTATTTAAGATTTCGTACTTTACACTGCTCAGTTTCCTCTCCCTACTGCAATTATCTGTCTGCAGAGGAAACAATTCACAACGTTCTGCGCTTGTAAGAGGTTTATAAGAACAATGAATACACAAGGTAATGCCACATTATTTTTAAACAGATATCATTTTCTTTTTTTATTTTATTTTAAGAACATTAAAAGACTTTCTGAAGACAGGATTCTCACAGCTCCATGACAAATACAGCGTTACTCAATCCAAACCAAACTTAGAATATTTCCGACAGCTGTACTGCAAGATTTTCTTTAAGTGAAAGGCTTTTCTTAGTAAATATGTTCTACAGCGCACTCACTTGAACTGGCAGCGTGTCACTGCACTCAGGTGATTCAATTAATACCAAAGCTCCCTTTGCCATGGCGTTCTGATATGACAGCTGCGTGGCTACTACCTTTAAATCCTATACTATTTTATGTATGATCATTTACTGTAAACGTCCCCAAATGTGTCATCCTCAGTCTCAGACAGAACATATTCCTCATGCTTAAAAAAAACATCCTCCGAGGTACCGAGACTCCTGTTACAGTACCATTATTTACCTGCCAAAAGAAAGTTAATGTTAAGATGGCGCAACCATTAAGGCTGTTACCCTTCTGCTACTTGAGAGCTTTGATGTGACAACTGTAACTTCCTTTTAACACCTTCTTGCATGGAACACCATCTCGCACAGCCTTCAGATGGTATGGCAGCATAGTTGGTGGTGATGCAGCTGAAATAATGGGTGTCATTTCAAACATCAACTAAAAGGAAATGCAGCATATAGTTTGAAAACAAAGGATATTGCTTAGCTAAGTCCTTCTTTATAAGTTTTTTGCTACCTTGTTGTTCTTTAATGTGTTGTTTTCCTTACAGTTTGTATTTTTATATTTTATAAGGCAAACAATGATGTTAAAGAACAGTCAATTTCAGTTGACTTGGGCATGGCCCAAGCTAATTTCAGTTTATCTCAAATCCAAAGAACAATTTGCATTTTCTCCTGCAATTGTAGACCAGCAGACAAGGAAATTAAACAGTATTTTGAAAGTAACAGGGATCTCAGGAGGGTAGAGATAAATACAATAGCATTTGTTAAGCTGGCAAAATGTCACTCGCCTACTTCGACAGATTTTTTACAACCTTTTTGTTTCAAATGAAGATCAAAACCTTAGGAAGTTCAGTTTCACCACCACTTCACGAAGTGTTCATAAGTTCTCTGCCATAGCCAACGATATACAGAGGGGTCATTAAAAACCAACTGTCTCAAAGTAAGTGGAACGTAACTCCTGCTGAAATAGCCTCAGACCACGTCTATTCTTATACAGAAGTCACCACTGAGAAGTCCTGCCTAAAGACCGACGTTCTTTCATTTAGTTCATTAATCCTGTTAGACACCGGAACAATAAATACTCTAAGTGTCTTCTATGCTACTTTATAGCGTTCCCTTCCTGTGTCATTTCTTTTTCCACTCGACCACTCGCTGCAGTGTTCCTTTTATCCATGCACTAGTGTGAAGATCCAGGCATCAGGCTGGGATTACAGAACGGAGGTCTCAGCACCCAACCTCCCCAAACGAAGAAACCAAGGTGGCTTCACGCACACACCTTCCGTGGGGCAGAATGAGTGCCTGTATTTATACACCCCATCCAAACAGTTTTTCAGCGTGTATGCCTCCTCCGGGGTCACGCTCCCGCTAGCTGTATTTCATGTTATTCTCCTAGCATCCTGAACCTTCCTAACACCCTGCAGGTATTTTAAAAAATGCATTTAACATACGTCCCCACAGGGTAAATAATGAGATTTAAGTCAAAACCCGCCAAATCTCTCCACAGATTCTGAAAGTTAGCAAGTCAATGCTTATTACGTTCCGCTATGGGCTATGGTTCCCTCATCCAAGATTGTGCTTTCAAACACGGATGGGTTAAACTCTGCTGAAGAAATCTATACAAGGCAAATGCCTGCTCTAGCCATTTAGTACCTGCTATATACTTCTCTACAAAAAACCCCTCCACATTAATTCTCAGACTGCCTTTTTGTCAAGTGAATTTTCAACTAGAAGCACTCCGATCTCCTTATCTCTGAAGCAAGGAAACACACATATTTGTTCACGTTCACTCAGGTTTCTTTTTGTAGAGATTGGTTCATCTAGCCGAAGTCCCAAGTTATTTACAGAGATCAGGGAGAGCTCCTCTTCAGTCTCCTCTATGTGTCACCCCACGTCTCTCACAACATAATCAAGGAGATTACTCTGTTTCAAGTGGTATCTCCATTAATCCTAGAGGCAGAAATGCATGGTTTCTGAATCTCGAGTGAACAGAGACTAGTAAGTTTGGGCTAGAAGGGAATAGCATTTGCCAACAAGATCTCTTTCCCAGCAAAGGCCAAAGCAATACTTTGCACATCAGTCCGTTAACTCCTATGCAAGAGACACCACTTACATCTGAACTGTCCCCTCCACGAATACAGGCTCACTTGCTGCCTTGCTAGAGATTTAGCAGCAGTCAGTAACTCACACAAAAATCCTGTTTTCCAAGAACAACTTTTCATTAACGTTTATACATTGATAAAATTGGCACTTGCTCACACCTCACCCTGCATGGCCCAAATTGGGCTCTCCTGTCCTTATCAAACCCTGGAGCAGAGAGAAGTTGCTCTGCTTGGGGAGAGTTGTTACAGTCTCTGGTAACACAGCAAATCAGTCCTAATCAGCCCGAGGTATTGAAGAGCATTCTGCTCATTTAATGATTGATTCACTCAGATACGCCGCTGCAAAAACTGTTTCCTGCTGTGGCAGTTTATGATGTTTGCTTTGCTGAACAGCAGCATGAGGAAAGGACGCTTGCACCAGATAGACACAAGGCTAATAAAATAAATTCCTGAAATTTGAGTTGGCCTCTTAAAAACACTCACCGGGTATGCATATAATCACACTCCATAATTATTCTAATTTGCACAATTAAGAACTGAATAAACACCATAAATTTACATGAAGAACCCCAGGCACAAGCTGGTGCTGCTACTGGAATATTTTAAAATCCAAAATACACAAGACTGCTGATGACGATTTCTGTAACCACTGTGACATGAGAGCACCTTACTGAAATCCAGGTAGGTATTTACCATCCAATCAAAAGAAGAAAAATAAAGCAATAAAATTGTTCCTCGTACAGCTTATCAGCCTTGTTTTCTTCTCAATCCCATCTTTTGGTACGGTCACAACTGACACAACAGTTTATACGCTCCTGAGATGCCTGGCTCCTGCAAGCTCCACAGTCCCCCCGAAACCTCCCAGGTTAAAAGCCATCCTACTTAGACAGGCAGACAAGCTGAGGCAGAAATCCCAAGGCAGGCTATGCAACAGACTTTAAGCGACCATGCCCCATAACTAGTGCATTCCTCTTGAGAACCATCTTCTTCACAGACAAAGGTTTTGGCATTTCCAGGCAGCCATAGCACACTGGAAATGGAAGATGAAAACAACAACAATACCCAACAGCTGTCTGCCTGCTGCCGTGTTTCTCCTCCTAGGCACCTAAACCAACACTTTCTCAGCAGTTATCTTTCCCATCAGGCAAGATGTTTCTCATACTCACCACTCCACGGCTTTGCCTGCACTAGCACCTTCCTCATCAGGCTTGCCATACTGGAATTTTTACCCGTGTTGTCTAAACCTGCTCAGGACCAAACCGAGCGAAAGAGTTCAAAGAAAACGCCTGCATCTAGTCCCTGTGTCTCCGCCAGCCCCTTGGCTTTTTCAACTGAGGCTGCACAGTGTCTGGATGAACAAGGCTGAAAACACACACACACACACACGTGCATGCACACGCACAGGAAGCTTGGAACCGAATCAGTATTAAACGTACCAACTTCCTTCTTCATGCTCCAGTATCTCTGCTGTAAACAAGCACTGCATATTAGCTAAGCAAAGCCGAAAAGTCCAGCAGGGAAGGACAAAAGAAGGGAGTGGCTCCAGCAAGGAATAACTATTTTAAATACACAAACATCTTCCCATCAGATTAAAACTAGCTTTTAAATTAGGCAAATTCTGAAGCCATTGTTGTGACAGAATAACTCAAGACAAACAGGAGACGCTGCTTCCTCCTCTGGAGAGGTCTCCTGGATTTTCAGTACGAAGTGTCCCGTAAGCTTTCCAAGTGCCTGGACAAAAAACTTGAGAAATATTCATCCTGCTCCAGGGACAGGAGGCAAAGAAGGGGAGGCAGATGCAGAAACAAGCCCCAGAAGAGGCACCACCAGCTACACCCACTGCACCTTGCAGTGTAGGTGCCACGAACAAGCAGAGGAGGGATCCTTAGCTCGTGTCTGGGTCAGACCATGTGGCCAGGGCTACAAGCCCTGTCCCACAAGCCAGCCACCAGCTCTCAGGAAGAAGGTCAGCCTGGCAGGAGTGCGTGTGTGTGTGTGCAGGGATTAGGCAGGAGTCAACCACATCCTCTCTGACAGCATTTCATAAACAGCTCGCTTGTGTTTTGAGAGATCCCTGGCCTTACCCCACACAGCTTCAGGGTCCTTTAGTCTTCAAGGGGTTTTCTCCACCGTTTTGAGGCATTTAACTCATGGCAGCTACACCTCTGAGCCAAGTGGAGAACACACCGCAAGCACGCATCAGACATGCCACCAAACCCTTTTGCGCAGACCCAGAGGGCCCCAAGATTTGCCCCACTGCTGGCAACAAACACTCTCTTGGATGGATAAAAGAGCAGGCAGGTCAAGCTCTCCTGACCCAAAATGCTCCAAAGGAAGACGACGACAGCTTTGACCACTCCACCGGATCTCCAGCAGGCCCATGCGCTTGGCAGGCAGGATGAGCAAGGGCAAGCAGAGCCCACCAGTGAGCCAGCAGCAGCCGCTTCTGCCTACTGCTGCCCTCGCTGATGCCCTGCTGCAGGCTGTGCCACGCTGGGAGGCTCTGGAGAGCATCCTACCTGGTCTGTGGAGCGAGCCAGACACGGACCACTGCCCATCCTCTCCTGTTGCAACAGGCTGTAGCAGCAGGCCTCCAAGCCTGCTGCCATCAGGGAGGCCTGCTGCATCCAAGCATCCTTGGAATAAAAGAAAAGGGAGAGTGGACAGGGCAGCTTTGGTCCATCACCAAGGATCAGCCAAACAGTGACCACCCTCACCCTTGGAGGAGACGCAGCCATAGCAGCCTTTCTGCTCGCAGCAGCCCGGTTGCCGGAAAACGCAAGTCTGGTGGACTTAGCCCCAGCCGCCTACAGCAGGAAAGGGTGAGATGCATGTGGCTTCACAGCACTAGAAACTTTTCTTTGTCTCTGAGAAGTACACCAAAGTTATAGTAGGTCTGGGATTGGTCTGGGATCTTCAGCAGCCAGTATCTGTACTGATAACACTAATGAAACAGTGCCTGACCACTGTGTGGTTCCTCAAGCTAAGTCACACAGTGGCCAGCACAAGGGGCTGAGTGAAGAGAAGCTGGCAGCTTGGCAATACTTAGCCCCAAGATGATAAGAAGTGCTTGTCTGAAAAAGCTGCCATCTTAAGCCTTTTCAGACAGATGCACATTCTTTATCTTTCTATCAAAGACCACTTGTCTCATAAGAGAGCTTTATTACATCTAAGCTGAAACACTGGAAGATCCACGACTATTCAACAAACACCCTTTTTATTACCAACTTGCAAAGTTGGCTACTAAAAGATCCCTCGTTTTTTTCTTATTCTCTTAATACGGCAACAGCAGAGTCCACAGTCCACCTCATCTCCTGCTCTTTCCACCCGGTCTTTCAAGACAAACCCAGTTCTCATAAAAGTAAAGTAAAATTAAATTGCTGCTATCCCTTAAGGCACGTAACTTCAAGATCAAGGAAGGGGTTGTGGTCAAAAAAAGAGATAAAGATTCTCTTAAAATCAGAGACTTCACAGGCTACAAGGGAAAAGTTTCACAACCCTCCACATACGAGAGGGAAGCCCAATTACAGAGAAGCAGGGGAGCACAGGGCAAGCAGTGTGCAAGTCCATCAGCGTTCTACCAAAGGGCTGCTGCTTCTTGTTCTGCTGTCCACGCTTAAAAAGCGACACTTCATTACAGAAGAACTGGACACAGTTTCATTTCCATTTAACCAGAAACAACATGCTAGCACATTAAGAGCTTGACTGAGAAAGCATCCCTCCGTGCTTGCTCGCCTTCGCTTGACCAGCAGCGGCTGCCCCATGTGCCGCAGCCCATCCGCGCCCTGCCAGAAGACTTCATCCAGACGTTGGCTCACCTCTCGGTCTTCTCTCCTGACAGCTCCTGAGATACTACGCAGGGAATCGGTCATGCAAGTTGTTACTCTGGCAAACTCTTCCCCACTAATCTTGCAAGTTGGCCCTGTGATCAACCTCTATGTATAGCGTGACGATTCAAATTAAAAAACCCGATTAAAAAAAAAACAGAAAACATTTACTGTTTCCAACAACAAAACGTGAGCCCACATCAATTGGACTTAAGACTGCCCAGCCAGAGACATACACCATGCCACAGGGCTGTGCCTGCATACATAGGTGACTGTGCCACGCTTAGATGCGTGTACACGTGCACATCCAGGGACGGTGCAAGACCATCCCCAATCTCTCAGGTAGCCCTTGACAGGTCCGGAAGCTCAACTTGTGACCAGCACCAATACCGTGCAAGTCCCTTTCAGGAAACTCATCTGTACACAAGATAACGCGACATTCACGTACTCCCATATGCCTTAATACAAGTGTTTACGTGCGCATCTACCGAAAGACATCCAGAATTTCGTTGTTCAAGTCTAACGAAATCACTGCTACAGTACAAAACACAAATCATTTCTTTAATACGTGTCAGCAGAAGAAGGCTTCGCATTAACGCCCTCATCCCTGCCAAGCACTGAAACAATTACTGCACGAATATTAACCAGGGTTCCTCGGCAGGGTGATGCGATTATGACAGGGAATCTCAGGAGATGCTGCAAGACTCTCCACGATGCCCGAAATGTGTATCAATTTAAAGAGCGATCACTTCAGGCAGCAGAGGCTCCTCAGCCTGGTTGCGGAGGGGGTTCCACGTAATAAAAATAACAAGCCCCAGGATGAGACTGCTTGGGAGCGAGGGAAAGAAGACGTTGCTGCTTCCCCCAGCTGCGCTCTGAGGAGTCACAGCCCTTCGTGTTTTAAGAAAGGGAAAAATACAACAGCAGCGCCTTGCTGCTTCTCACACCCCACGAAGAGAAGGAAAACGGCCTCGAACGTGGTATCTATTTAAGGTCACACAAAAAGAGGAGTCTGGTCAGTTAACCCTTTGAAGAAGTTTTCTGGGATAAACAACACCGTAACGTACAGAGACCGGAATGGGGAGAACGATGAGCAGCACGCAGGTTTGAGACCAGCAAAACCGTGCTTAAACTCTTTCACTCCCTTTGATTTCCAACCCAGTGTTAGGGGCTTTCACCTGTTACACACCAAATGTAATGGTATATTTTATACTTCTACAGTGAAAGCCGATTACAGCTCCTCACCTGGTTCTAGAAACGCAAGGAGTCACACAGCTTCCCGAGCTGCGCCTGTGCAGGTTTATGGCTCTCTCGGCAGCTAGGACTTTCTTCAAAGGTTTAGTGCTTTAGTCTAAAGCGTCACAAGCAGCACCTTAAACCTGGCTATCTCCACTCTGTTTGCCATCTGATTATGGAAAGTTTTAGTAAAAGCTTGTTCCTAACAAAACCAGAAGGTCAATGTTATTTTTAATATTACATATAAAAACAGTAATTAGAATTTTTGCATCAGTTGCAAATACACCCCAAACCAAAGAAATCATCACCCCGGGTAGCGAAGATTGCAGGATATATTTTAATCTCGAGATCTNTACCGTGCAAGTCCCTTTCAGGAAACTCATCTGTACACAAGATAACGCGACATTCACGTACTCCCATATGCCTTAATACAAGTGTTTACGTGCGCATCTACCGAAAGACATCCAGAATTTCGTTGTTCAAGTCTAACGAAATCACTGCTACAGTACAAAACACAAATCATTTCTTTAATACGTGTCAGCAGAAGAAGGCTTCGCATTAACGCCCTCATCCCTGCCAAGCACTGAAACAATTACTGCACGAATATTAACCAGGGTTCCTCGGCAGGGTGATGCGATTATGACAGGGAATCTCAGGAGATGCTGCAAGACTCTCCACGATGCCCGAAATGTGTATCAATTTAAAGAGCGATCACTTCAGGCAGCAGAGGCTCCTCAGCCTGGTTGCGGAGGGGGTTCCACGTAATAAAAATAACAAGCCCCAGGATGAGACTGCTTGGGAGCGAGGGAAAGAAGACGTTGCTGCTTCCCCCAGCTGCGCTCTGAGGAGTCACAGCCCTTCGTGTTTTAAGAAAGGGAAAAATACAACAGCAGCGCCTTGCTGCTTCTCACACCCCACGAAGAGAAGGAAAACGGCCTCGAACGTGGTATCTATTTAAGGTCACACAAAAAGAGGAGTCTGGTCAGTTAACCCTTTGAAGAAGTTTTCTGGGATAAACAACACCGTAACGTACAGAGACCGGAATGGGGAGAACGATGAGCAGCACGCAGGTTTGAGACCAGCAAAACCGTGCTTAAACTCTTTCACTCCCTTTGATTTTCAACCCAGTGTTAGGGGCTTTCACCTGTTACACACCAAATGTAATGGTATATTTTATACTTCTACAGTGAAAGCCGATTACAGCTCCTCACCTGGTTCTAGAAACGCAAGGAGTCACACAGCTTCCCGAGCTGCGCCTGTGCAGGTTTATGGCTCTCTCGGCAGCTAGGACTTTCTTCAAAGGTTTAGTGCTTTAGTCTAAAGCGTCACAAGCAGCACCTTAAACCTGGCTATCTCCACTCTGTTTGCCATCTGATTATGGAAAGTTTTAGTAAAAGCTTGTTCCTAACAAAACCAGAAGGTCAATGTTATTTTTAATATTACATATAAAAACAGTAATTAGAATTTTTGCATCAGTTGCAAATACACCCCAAACCAAAGAAATCATCACCCCGGGTAGCGAAGATTGCAGGATATATTTTAATCTCGAGATCTCATGTAATTACGATACGTGATTCTCGATCAAGACGTAAAAAGGGTGTTGTGATTTCAGGCTGCATTTGTGCTAAGGATCCACTAGCACCTCCGGTTTTACAGGCTTTACCAAAAAGGAAGGACATCCTCTTCCCACCCTCGAATACCTCTCGTTTTACAGACTCTTAAAAAAAAAAAAAGAAAAAAGAAAAAAAGAAAAAAAGTTGACACCCAGCACAGTGACCTGATGTTTTCCATGCATTTGCCCTCTGATAAGCACACAAATGCCTTCTGCTGGGCGTTTTCCCTGTTAACCTTCCTGACCAGAAACATTAATGCTCAGAAGAAAACGGAACCTTATGCAGTAGGTATTGATACTAAATATAAGCAATGAGTCAAATCACTTTGCTTCTCAGGCGTTCAACTTAACAAGTCGTTTCAGAAGCTCAAAAACACTGTCCCTGTGCAGCCCCTAGAAAAGCCGATCGTTTCTCAGTTTTAAGTAATTTTTTTTTTTTAAAGTGAAATGTACTTTTTAAATTATTACAGAACTCTGTGAAACAGATGCAGTTCAGGCAAATTTTTTGTAGCAGCTGTTACTATAGAAAAACCTCATCACCAGCGACCGTCTAACAAAACATCATTGCAGCTGGCGCAAGTAAAGAGAAAGGAGGTACAGAAAAAAGCAGGCAGGACAGGGAGCAGCCAGGAGACCGCTGCGATTCCTTTCAGAGAGCTCCTGCCATGGGTTTGGCAATGAAGCCACGGGATCATAGCGTGCACCATTCAGGCAAGATAGATTAAATTGGCTCGGGCGGCCACGGTCAGGCACAAAGCTGAGCATGCAATGGGGGAGTGTGCTCCCCGACTCGGCCAACTCCAGCAGAAGGGCAGGAAGGGTCCAAAGCGTTCAACCGGCCCTTGAAAGCCAAGTTTCAAGGCTGGCAAAGTAACAGAAAGCCAGCGGGAGATACTTCCCGCTATGTGAAGGACAGTGGGAGGCTGCTTTTGAAACAGAAAAATACATACTTTTTAAAAAGAGGAGATTAAATATCTAATGGACAAGTCAATAGAGGAAATCAATGATGCATTAATGGTTTTGATCATTCTCAAACTATTTACACAGTGTGCATTCAAAGACTTTCTTTAAAAAAAAAAAAACAAAATCCAGATGAAAAACCTGCTAAATTACTAAAAAAAAAATTAAAAAGTCACACTCATACGATAATTTTTTTTTAATGTTTACCTCTACAGATATTCACCAATTCCCCACCTCCCACCCCCTGCATATTGTGTCCAATCTGGAAAAAGTCATCTAATTGAAAATTTCGACTTTTTAAGCCTCTTCAGTACCACATCTCTCTGCACATTAACTAGGAATGGAGACAGCCAGGGAAAAGAGCAGAGACTACACAGGAGAGCACTGTAAGTTTATCTCCAGAGACGGCCTTTATTTGGGAGCAGAAATATATTTCTTTTCTACATCTAAATGCCCGATAGCAGCTCCGTGTCTCTGGTTTGCTTTAGCAAAATTGGAAACACGGGGAAATTATCAGTACCTGCAGGCATTTATTAATGCTGCTGTGACTGATACAACAATACTGCTTTTACAAGACACCTATAGCAAGGGGCGGGAGGGGTGTGGAAACCATATACACTTCCAGAAACGTGCTGATAAAACGACATATTGTCTTTCTGAATCCAAGATGTCAAAAACAAATGTCCCTAATAATTCTTCATAGGGCCAAAAAAACCCACTGTAAAAAAAGTTGCAAACATGGAGTCACCCTTTTGGTGACATTTTTTTCACGCAGCATGAATTCTCTAAAACGGAGTCCGCTATTTTATCTACAGTTCACTGTTTGCAAAACCAAACTTCCCACCAACAGCTCAGCAAGTTCTCAGTACGGGGCTGAGGTTCAGCCTCCCCTCAACACCCAAGTTCACCATGGCTGTGGAGGTCTGAATGAATGTGGTGCAGTCCCCACTGAGGCTTCCAAGAGCTGTTTTGTCTCAAATTTTTTCAAACCTCAGGCTCCTTCCGTGACACAGGTCTCCCTTTCTTCCCCAGCAACCTGCCTCCTCCGGAAGAAGTCTCCTTCTCCCTGCAGCTTCTCTTACCCATGGTTGCACGCTTCATGGTAGAAAAGAGAAGGAAACAAGAAGATGACAGGGAGATGAGGCCAGGTCCTCTGACAGAGGGATGTGGAGGTCAAGTACAACGAGCCTAGAAGAGGGGATCTCGTGTTTGTCCTTAGAGAAGCAGTCGTGGGGACCTACAGGGCAATCTCAGCAGCTACAGGCGGTTGCAAAATGAAACAGGCAGTCCGCTACCACGCGCAATTGCCTGTTCTGCCTACACACAAAACCTGCAAGGATAAGGCAAAAAATTCCCCCCAAAATATCAGCTTCACTGTGACAAGTGTTTCTCACCACTAGCACAACATCCTTGACGAACAAAATCAGCTTTGCTGGAGTTTATCCAGTATTTTAAGGGGTACTAAATAAAAAGTCTATAAATAAGAGTGAGGTTTTAAATTCTGTCAACGAAAGGTTTTGATAAGGAAGAATTTGCAGGTTGTTCTCTGCCCTCCCTCCCCAGGGAGACAGACAATTTTTTACATAAACAAGCGAGGAAAGACACGCTGAAGATTGCTTTTGAGCTGCAATTTGAGCCAGATTTAAAAAAAAAAAGACAAGAAGCTAAATTCAGAAGATGGGAAACCTAAAACAACAGATGAAAAAGAACCACACAAATTACACCATTGCCGGTAAAGGGGGAAAAGCCTTTGTGGCTGACACACAGCCGTGTGTGCCAGCCTGGCAGATCTCAGCAGCAAAGAGATTTCGGCGGCCTAATTGCCTCCGTTAACTGTCAAGTGAGTAACTCAGAATCCAGACAAACAGGAAATTTATTGGAAGCCAAATGAGAAACAGCCAGCCGTTCATTCTGCAGGTTAAGGTGTTTTCAAATGAAATGAACAATGAAGAGATTACAGCTTTGTAATCAAAGCACACATTTAAAAGATGGAAGGGAGGAAAGAAGGGAAGGGGGAAGTCAGGGAGACTGAAGATGGGAAGTTAAAAAAGGATCAGACTCTACAACAGATTAAAAAAATGGGGAGAAAATGGAAGAAACGCGCACTCAGATTTTTGTCTTTACGTACTCTCTTGGTCCTCACGCAGGACTCTGCAGTCTTTAGCCCAGTGTAAAAAGATGCACATAAACTGGAAATGGACCTGGCATCTCTCTAGAAAAACAATTTTGGGGTGCGTATAGGAGGCAGAAGTGTATTTCTGTAAGCCTGCATTCAGCACAGGGAGGAAATGCTATCTGCACCTGCAGTACATCCATCTCGCTTCTGATCGCTGTTACCAGAGGACTGTTCCCAGTTCTTGCCACTGGCTCCGCTGGGAGGCGAGATTAACGATTTTGTTGTCGGTGCAAAGCAAAACACTTCAGACCTCGCCTTACCCAGCGCCCCTCATTTCAGAGGAGGATCTCCAACCAAAAGACGATAAAAAGAGAAAAGAACAAGTGCCTCCTCACATACCTGTCTTAGTGGTGCTCTGCATAAAAAGTACATAATTCACTAGTGTGCTAATAAATTACCTATTTTATCGTAGGATATTGCCGACCTAAAATAACAAAACAGTCCTAATACTGTGTTGGCAAACTACCTTATCTTTTTAAAAAACAAAACGTGGTTAGGAAAGTAACTGACAGTAACTGGAGCTTTATCCACTCTGCAAGGTAGAAGAGACTCAAAAGTCCATCTTCCCCATTCTCAGTCACCCCTGGGTGATACCAGACTTACTCATTTGCAACTTCCTTGCAGATTCCTGAAACCTGGAATAGGTTTATTGCAGGTCTCAATAGCTTAAAAGCAGGATGCAGACATTAATCTTCAACATGAAGATTTTCTTTACCAAGAAGCTCAGCCAACCAAAGAAATTTTTTTAAAAACCTTTCTCAACAGCTGACAATTTTTCTCCCACTCACCTGTTTAAAATAATTCTCGTGGATCTTAAAATATTAAAATCACAGAATCACAGAGTGGTAGGGGTTGGAAGGTCCCTCTGGAGATCGCCCAGCCCAACCCCCTGCTAAAGCAGGTGCCCTCAGAGCAGGGGGCACAGGGATGCATCCAGGCAGGTTTGGATCTCTCCACAGAAGGAGACTCCACAGCCTCTCTGGGCAGTCTGTGCCAGGGCTTCTGGAAAATACTTCTCTGAGTCTAAAAATGCAAGAAGTACAAGCCTTTTTGCCTCCCCAGCTCCCAAGCTTGTCGCCTTTCCAGGCGGCTGCATCCTGGAGACAGCTCGTGGCCACCGAGCAGCTTGCCTCCTCCAAAAGGAGAGAGTCCTGTTCTCCATGCACCCCACCAGCTGACTCAAGTCGCTCGTCAGTACCAGAGCATCCCTCTACCCTCCATCTCCAAACCTTCAATAGACGGGATTACTGAGCTCTGGAGCCATTGTGAGAGGGGGGAATTATTCTGGTAGCAGTGAGCTGTGATCCTGTTTAGGCATATTACAAAACCTGCCCAGCATGCAATAATCAGAATCATGCTCAGAATGTGGTCCCCAAAAGAGACTGTGGGCTTACAGGAGAGGATGGTGCAGTGCCGCTCACCACCTGGAACAATCGTCCCAGCAGGAATTTGGCAGCGTGAGAGAGGCCGGGCTGCACAGGTCCTTCTCCAGGATGGCAGAAGAGACTGGTGGGTCTCTGCCTTTCTCCTCCTGGGATTGCCCTCTTCCCCACCACAGATCAGATATTTTTAATTGCTGTGACTACATACAAGATCATACGCTTTTGCAGTTGGCAGACAGCTACCAGAAACCCACTCTCAATCCCTAAACTTGAGTACATTCATAAGGAAAACAGAAGAGTTCAGAACTGCATGAGAATCTTGTAATTTGCTCTCCAAAATAACCCTAACAGTCCATGGCAATCCACGCGCAAAGGAACGTCTTTCCTCACAAAGCCTCAAACGAGCATTTCAGTCCCGTGTCATCGCGGGAATCAAGACTGCCATTTTTGAAAAATCATGGATTTATACACTGGCTGTGTGAAAGTCTGAACGCGCAGTTTAATGAAGCAATGGTTTTTCCTTTAGTGGAACAGAAAGTTCTCCATTGTTCTGCACAACTCTTCCTCATCTGCTTTCCCCGAAGAGACCTTTATGTTAGCATATGCGTGCCTCTGCCACGGGGCAGGCACCTGCATTTTAGAATGGGTGAGAGAAAAAATGTAGTCCAAAAAAGCAAATCACATCTCCACACCAGATTCCAGCTGTGTTACTAAATGAAAATTAGCAAATTTTTCTCTTCCTATGTGCTTGAAGTACTGGGCTTTTGCTAGAACTACAACCAGTGGCTACCTAGCAAGAAGAAAACCCACCAAGCTTCCTCTCTTTCCTCCTCTTCAAAAGTTTGTCTGGAGAGAGTGAAAGCATGAAGCAGGGGTAGTATTTATGAAAAAGATGCTCATTTTACTGAAGGAATTAGTAATATCTTTATGCATGAGCAACAGCTACCTTGTTTATTGAAGCAGAGTTGACTCGACCACTCATGGCTTTCTTATGAGTGTAACCACGAGTCAACAGTCAGCTGAAAAACTTCAGGGTGTAGCTGAGTGTTATGCTGAAGTTGCCCAAGTTTTTCTAAGATCAAGTAAGTCAGACATTTAACAGGCTGTTGGACCGCAACCAGCGGAAGCAACGCGCAGCCAAAAATTTACTTACCAAGAGTGAAGCCTTGCCACAAGTGTAGAACAGCTCTGGGACACCATTTTCATGAAAGGCAAAAGGCACTTTGGATCCCTGAAGTATGGTTTCAAATGCTGATGCACCACCAACATGTCAATAACCAGCTAGAATAACTTGTGCAGAATGGTTTTATGTACAACGATCATTTTAAGGGAGCAGGGGCAGGGTGAGTGAAACTCACAAACCCTCTCATGCATTTATTCTCCCAAATAGAGTACAAACTTGGAAGCTGAGTGAGGGGACAGCAGAGATTGTCCCCTTGGTCTAGAGAGTAGAGAAGGCTTGGCTTCTTAGTGGCAGCTGCTGAAAACGTAGTTCTACCATGAACTGAAAAACAGCGCAGCTAAAAGAGATCCTAAACAACATCACAATCAAAAGAATATGAATTTTGATATAAAAGAGGAAGATGGCACAGCGCTCCACATGGGACAGTGGTAAAGAAGGGAAGCACACAGACAAAAGAGACAGGATGAGATACACCATGAACTGCGCAAGAAGGAAATGGGAGAGGAAGAAGAGGACAAGGAATAAAGCCATACCGGTTGTTTTGGGGGTTGGGAGTAAAGACGAAATATAAGAACTGGAATAAATGAAGTGTCTATAACTGTTTCTTTCCTATAAAATCATATGGGACAAGATCATACAGGTATTTTTCACCTCAGTTAATAAGCACATATCCTCAGGCTAGTAAGTGCCAGGTATATTTTTTCAAGGACTCGAGGAAACACCTGTATTAAAATTAAAAATAAAAGGGAACACTCACTTAATCTGCTATGCAATCTGAATCCCCACTTACAAATGGCAGGGACTGGAGACAATGAGAAATTGCTAGATTACACAGTCCTCTGCAATGCAGTTTGCAACAGCTGAGGGGTAAAGTTGGAAAAACACCAACGGACTTGAGAATGCCAAATTAAGTTTGCTTGCACAGTTGCTGCTAATAAAAAAACCACAAAGCCTTTCTCTCGGTCTCCACACTGCCTCATTCATATTGCTCCGTAATGCTGAAACAGAACTAAAATCACAGAAAAAGTCTCAAAAAAAAAAAAAAATCCTGTCTCTAACACCGTCAGTATTCCCTGCAGTCGAGTGAACGGAGCGGCTGCAAAGCCAGGTACAGCTTCATGTATGATCTTTCACCGAGGTTTTTTGGTGAAACCCGTTCCTGCCAAAGACAGCAACGAAGGCATCCCAGAAGGAGAGGCATTTCAGCTTAGAGCAAAACATGTTATTTCAAGCCAATGAAGTCATAACACAGAATCAGACAGGAAAATATTTTCCTACTATCTCACGGATAAATGGAACTTGCTAAAACTTATCCAAAGGTCTGTTGGGAGCTACAAAATCATTTCTTCATTTTCTAGCCATAAACTCGTTGCCAAGCATGAAGGGTTGTCCTGTGATTCATAGAGAGCAAATGTAAAGCGATAATGTGCACTGAGCTACAGAAGCTACTCTGTCGGAGCTCGGTAATTACATGAACGAACTCATCTATTAACAGCGAGTCTAAATACAGCCCCCCCAGGGTCTACAACTCAATCAATGGTATTTTGAAAGGAAACGTTGCTATTGCAAGGGAACTGCGATGGCAGAAGGGAAGACTAGCCATGTGGTTATCAGCAACGAGAAATTACCTACTTATGGCATAATAAATTGTGCTATTTCAAAGAACTTCATTTCACACAGGTCGCATTTAGAAGTACATCAGTCAACTCTAATTTACCTTTCTGCAGCAGATCAGTGATAGAAATTCTCAGCTTGCATCTAAATAGAAGGGTTTCCCAACTGCATTGGCAAAGTAAAAATCACAGCACCGCACTACTTAATAGTTTTACTGTTGTGAAAATGATTCTGACTTCAGAAGGCAGCTTCTCCTGCGGCAAGGAATACGTGTCAGTGAATTACTCGGACCAACAGCGGTTCGACAGTTAACCCTACCAGCCATCCTCCTCCGCAAGGGGAGAATTACTACTGGAGCACTATGCATTTTGTAGAGCAAACTAATCCCAAAAGCCCCCTAATATAGTTCTGTTGTAGCCTAAAGAGTCTTCCTTCAAAGAAACACGTGTTCCTGACACTGTAAAACAGATACCTACCTTCTCAGATCAAGTTTACCAAAATTAGCCACATAAAATATTGCCATGTTTTCTACAACTTCTGATTAATTCAATCTTATCTTAGCCCTATGCTTAAAGACCATGATTCTGGACAACAGAAAATATTTACAGAAATATTTAACTTTTCTAAAGGATATCACAATTTCTTCTTTTTATGAGTAGCCAGTATGTACATACCATCAAATCTGTGCATGGCTATCACCCCTGTTAAATCACTGCAGGGCACGACATACTCATCTTTCACAAATAGCAGTCTTACTTGCATCCTGGACATGTTATGGATTGCTCTGTTTTTCTAAGAATGGTTGGAAAAAAGGAAATGCTTCTCCATTACTCACCTCTCCCGATTACAACAGGGAGAAAGGAAAAAAGGGCACCTATCGAGAGCTGCCATACCTATATTACGTGCAATTCAACAGATAGGAAAAGCCCTTTAAGAAGGGGGAGGATTATTCGCACGTAGCAGAGGCCAAGTCAAAGAGCAAACATGAGGAAGGCCGCACAGTCAGAGATGTGACATTGCATTCCTTGGAAATACTATTACTTTATTACTCCTCTCTTCAAGGAATTAGGCAAAGCTGCAGCACTCATGAAGATGAATGAAAGGAAAAAAGGGTTAAAGACACGAAGGTGTGGCAAACAATAGTCAAAAACAAGATTACTCACAAGGAAACTCTCGTAAATAAAACTGCTTCATTGCCTGCTTTTTCTTTTGCACCTTTCACCTACCTCTTTGCTTATACTTGTGCATATGTTTGTTTTTTCTTTATTAAAAAAAAAAGAAAATTGCACACAGCTAGGACTGTGTCTAGCAAAGTGTCACACTCTGTGAGCAGTGAACAGCCACAGGCCAACAGTCAGCAACTTTCAAAGCAGCTGGCATTAGGGATTCCTCAGACTATGGTCCTTTTATTACCAGAGGTGAAGGACATCAAATATTTATCTCATTTGACTAGCACATGTTGCTGTAGTGCACTTACATTTTATGCAGTCTAAGCTTTCAGTCTGAAATAGAGAGGAAGCTTTCAAAATTTGTATTTTTATCTTTCCAGATTGAAAGAGATTGAAAGATCAAACGTTAGTCCACCGTGGTAAACAACCAGAAATGATTGCTCTGACAAGACATTAACTCTTTAATTTTATCATTGGATTGCAGCGAAGCAGAATACATGAATTATAAATTGGGGGTTTTTTTCAATCAACCATTTTTATCAGATTTGCCCCAAATGAAAACACAGAGAAGCCACACAAGGATGTATTTAAAAGACCAGCTGTGAAATGAGTAACAACAGGTCTTAAAAGGAAACCTTTCCATTTCCCACACTGAGCAATGCTGATTGCAAATAAAACCAAAAGTTTAAGAAAGAAAAATGTTGCTATACACTGTCAAGTGTTACTGTATACGAACTGAGATCGGTAAGAGACCTGATGAAGTGCCAAACTTGGGGCTGTCAGGTCCATATACCCCAATGCACCACGGAAGCAGGTGCTTGCAAAGGAAGAAGCTAGCGTTCCACTCTCCATTTTCAGGGGGAAAAAAACACCCTGAAATCACCTCCTTTCAAACACACTCAGTCTCAACTAGTGTTTTTGAGTAAATAAATGAACACAAAGACCACTCCTTATGTAATTGAGGATGACCATCTCCACACATAGTTACTTTGCACAAGGAAGCCACAATCATAAATTATGTTTTTATTACGCATGATTTTCCTTTTATCTTTAGTTAGGCTGCACCACCATCCAGGGTTCTTTGGGAGACTCACACTCTGAGATCCAAGGGACTACCCTATAGTCCGTAAGGCTTTTCTCCGACATAACACAAATCCTCAAGCTTTCAGCTAGTCACCTGTGCGCCAAGTCCAGCCAAGTACACAGCATCTCTCCAAGACGAACATATGTAATACGCTTACACCAGATACACTTTAAATCCCATACGTGGGTAAAAGTCACATGCAGGACATGGGCACCCATGGGCATCTAGTCTACAAGCCTTCTGGGACTACTGCCAGTTACGAAATGATAATAAGAACAGTTTTATTCAGCAAGGAAAATTAAACCAGGTATACAGGAGGCCTTCTTGTTGTCTTTGCTATTTAGGCACTAAATCTAGACTGGGTTTAATGTATAAAACTGAATCCCGCATGGCATTGCATTCATAAAGTGCATAAGGAAAATCCTGGCTTGAAATCTGAAAATCAAATTCAAGATAGTTGTATGCGCGAGTGTAAAACAATGAGGATGAGGAAGAGAAACAGATACAAACATTTCTCTGAGGCTAAATAGCGAGGCAACTGTCTAGGGAGTTTCTGCTTCGGTGAAATCCCTCCTCAGTGCAGAGGAAGGCTTCAAAGCTAATTCTTTGCTGAAATTCTTCAATTAAATTGCAGCAGATACTTCGAAAAGAGCTTCAAATTATAGAAACTGGCCCTGAAGGCTCCTTGTGGAATTACTTTATTTAGATAATCAACCAAACAATAAGACTGGAGAAAAAGTGGCAAGAGCAGCACAAATATCCTACTTTTTAAAAGACCTAAGCCCCACAATTTAGCCTTCAAAAGTCATCTTTCTGCCTGCCCCAAAACAATAGGACTCTGTTCTTCTTGTACTCCTGACAAGTTTTATTTCAACCACCACACCCAGTTCTGGGAAGGGCACTACGATAGCTGCTGATTTGTTTGCAAGATGGTGCAAGGTGAAGTCAAAGTTAACGATCCCATATCCGGTTCAATTTTTTTTTTTTTATTTCACACTAGTAAACATGGAGACAAAATTCACTTATATGTGAATGTGAAAGGAATAAAAAGTTATCCTACACTAGCCACTGATTAAAAACCAAAATAATACTGAAAAAGAGTGTAGCAGAGCTCATGAATAGCGACGAGCAGCTGCAGGCAAAAGAGACAGAGCAGAGTCCCTTGGGACGCCTGTACTCTCCGAGTTAAGAGGGTACAGGCTACAGCAGCCCAGGGAAACACCGCAGCAGAGCTTTCACCATGCCATCTCGCCCCCGCATCTTAGCCTTAATTGGCACAAGCTTCAAAGCAAGGATAAATTCTTTCCTCCGCACACTCGAGCCTCAACCTTTGGAAAATCTACAATTGACATGTTCCCTACTGAAGAAGCGCTGCAAGTCAAAAATCAGATTTTCTTTACATAGCTCTGGCAGTTGTCGGGCATAATACCCTGAGCTTATTTTCACCGATGACCTAGATATGACAGACAAATTATATTGATGCAAATCCAGACTAGAGTATGCATTGAGTGCGTGCATATAATATATCTTTTAAGTTTTACATCACAAGGTACTTCAGTTCCTTTACCTACACTGAGGACTTGAAGAGGACAAGCAGATACCTTTTTAAAAGTCCGTTGTGTGTTGTGATCACCAAGCTGGCCACTCAACTAGAACAATAAAAGGATTTCAGCCAAATGAGCATTACTTCCTCCAGACCATCTTTTAAAAATTAAACTCCATAAAGATAACAACAGCTATGCTCAGAGCTAATTATAGCAGAAATGTTATAGTGGCTAAAAATGCGAAAAAGAGGTGGTGGGAAAGGAAGGAAGGTACATTAGAGGGAAGAAAAAAAAAAACAGGGAATGGCAAACCTGCCAGGCGTCCATCTTCATGCAACGCTCGCAGCAAGATGGAAGGTAGGAAGCGCATAAGGTCTACGGACAACCAAAGTCCCAAACCCTGAGAAACAGTCAAGGATAGCCTGAAGCTGCACAAATCCTGTGATACACGAGAAACCAACAGAAGTCTGAGTAACCTGCAAATTAAGTGGAAAAATAGAGGAAAGCTGCTCGCCCTGCTTTTAAACCCACCTGAGACTGCAAGGGGAGAACTATCCTGCTCCCACACTTGCAGCCGACTTGCCAAAGCCCAGCCTGAACAGAGGGCAGGTACTAGGCCATTCTGGTTTAGGCTAAAGGAGAAGGCTGCCCTCAGCAGCCTATTTGGCTTCTACTTGAACAATACGAGCAGGTAAATTATAAACCTGAAGGCATCCCAAAGCCAGCGAGCCCCATGAGGAGCAGGAGAGAGTGCTGCCAGGCTCCCAAAGCAGTCCGTATATGAAGCAGCTGAGGGAGAATCTCATTTTGACATGTAATTTGCCCTTGTGTTTTCTTGTCTTACTATTTTCTTTCTAACCCTATAATCAAATGGTTAGCGGCTACTGAGTACACATACTACTTTTTCCTTCTATTCCTAAACTTTGGCTAGTAAAACAGGTGATCCAACAAGGGCAGACTACTCATTTCTTTGGGAGGGGCAAATCAATGAATGGAGTAAAATTCACAACACCCTTTGCCCAGCACTAAAGCCGGGGTTAGTACCTTTCCTCCTAGCAGGGCTGGCTGTGCCTCGGGAGGCATCTCTGGGGAACCACCTCCTCCCAGGATCAGCAAGTTGTGACAGAAGGGATGACAGAGCAGTCTCGGACTCATAAAGCACCTTTCATGGCAGCTGCATACGTGTGTGCCTGTGCACAGCTCTGTCTCACCATCCAGAGAAAAACATGAGGAGATTTTAAATAATTAAGCTCTCTGATGCAGCAGAGCATGTGCATAAACTCTGACTTACAACGGTGACCTACACTCTTCTCAAGCCGACCAGAGGACCCAACACAGGCTGTGCTGTTCAGGATGACAGCACTGGCCTGTACCTGGAGGATGCAGAGGGATTTGGAAGTATGAAACGACCATGGAAATGACCAATGTCCCACCCCAACAGCTATTCTTTTTCCTGCACGTACAAGTGGCTGTGAATTAATAACTTCTCGAACCCCCACACACTAACAACTGTCCTTATTCAAAAGATTCCTCACAGTTGCTACAAGCCTGCAATAAAGCAGATATAAAAGTATTGCAAAAATCACTGTGACAAGAAAAACTGTCAGCAGAAAAGATACTGGAAAGCTACAGAAAAGGTTTCATGCTTATTCATGCCAGTTACACAGTAGGATGATTTCCCCCCTAATATTTGTAAAGTCAGCTTGGAAAATTGGAAAATAACATTTCACCATCTGTGAAATCAGCACAAATACCAAGGACTCTTTAATCTTTCCCAAGATGAAGCAAGGTTCAGCTCCATGCTAGCTAGGTTAAAAAAGCAGCACGTTTGGTTCATCGCGGACGCGTAATCAAGTGGTACAGCATTCAAACAAACGGTGTCCCTAAGCTGCATCACGTTATCATTTCTTATTCCCCACAGTGGAAAAAACCAAAATGCCTGAGAAAAGTGAGGAAAATGAGTTGGGATAAGCATTTGGTCACAAAAATAAAAGTCAAAATTCAAACAGACACCACAAATTAAGAACAAAATCATTTATAGACGTGTCCTTTGGAAAGGTAGAGCAGTGCTGGCTCTCCTCTGAGCCTGCACGTTGTCTCAAACGGCAGGTGCAGCCAGGTGGACTGTCAGTACAAGTCCATGATAAAATGCCATTTATCTTTGCAATTACAAATATCAATTCATCAATTCCTCCTGCACATAAAACAACACATGTTTGCTTCCACAGACGAGAGGGGAGTGTTATTTAAACCCTGATACTATTCTAGCAAATCTGAGACAGATGGGCCAGGATTTGGGGACAACTGAAGTTGCTGTGTTTATGAGAGGGGAATTAGAGCGACAGAACGCCTCTTGTTGGGAAGGGTGGAATCCGGTAGATTTGCATTTGCTTCATAAAGGTTACGAATGCTCTACAAATACACTATTCAAGGGCAGTGAGCCGGAACAGTTTGGAGGTAGTGGGTCAATCCTAAAAGAGGGCACACAGGTTTTCAGGTAAGCGTTCTACAAAGCACCATTCACAGAGTCCGGCAGGTCATAGCAAGCAAACCTGAAATAAGGTTTTGTCATATCTTGTTTATCTCTCAGTGTCAAGAAATAATGAGAGTCTGGGGAGAAGGACCAAAGTGGGAGAGAAAATACCCCAATCTCTCAGATCACAAGAAAGAGAGGAAAAAAGTATCCCAAGCTAAGTTTGAAGAATACTGTTCTTTTGCACATGAACAGTGATGCAGAGTGTCTGTGACCCACCCATACCAAGCAGGCACAGAGCAATTAAAACCTTTCCACCTCATATAATCAAAACAGTGGTCAAATGAAGGCAGGATTAAAACATGGATCTCTCTACTTGGCTGCAGGTTACTGTAGACGGATGAATTTATTTTTTTTTTTTTTTTTTTTTTTTTTTTT
>VZSC01004062.1:556518-578236 GCA_013398225.1 Steatornis caripensis
TTTTTTTTTTTTTTTTTTTTTTTTTTTTTTTTACAGCCAGCAAAGAAAGCGTCAAAGGTGTTAACAGAAAAGTGGACCTGGTACCCGGTGACTAAGGAAGCAAAATTTATCCACTTCAGCAAATGTTGACAGAGCCATTACTCAGGCAGGGCTTCAGATAAGGCACTACTAAAGTTTTGAGGGGCAGGGAGCCAGGGGTCCCTGCTCTTGGTTCATCCACCACCGCTGATAAAACACTGGGGAGGGGAAAAAAAAAAAAGAAAAAGAAAATAAAAAAGGCAAGCTTGCATAAACTATTACTTCAGAAAGTAGATGCATACAGGCTCCATTAAGAAGATGCCATGAAACTGGCATTTTTTTAATGAACCTGCATATTTTAATGATGCTATCTGAAAGCAGCATCAGATTAACAAGGCTGCAGGGCAAAAATGAAGACATGAAGAAACCAATCACATGCATATTAGCTAAGGCAGCTGCCAAAACTTACTTAAAATGTTTAACTGGACAAGTAAAACTATGGTAAAATTTAACCAGAGTAACAAAGTTTACTGCATCTGTACAAGTTCAGGCATAGCAGCAGATGCTGTGCATCTTCTTTCTATCACACCGCCAGTTTGCTCTCTAATTATGTATCTTCAAAAACAGGTATCGGTGATCAGAAGTCTTACTGAACTTCTAACAGGGCATTTTATTTTCCAACTTGAGATAAAACTTGGAGCACCGTAACAAAGTAATTCCTTTACACTCTGCCTATTTCTCACTTAGCACCAATCTGCGAACTTCAGCCTGGCAACAATAACAGCATCAATGTTACTACAGGCTTATAGTTTGGGAGAGGAAAGACTAACCTTTTTTTTTTTCCATATGTGGATGTATTTGGAGTAAATGGGGAGGAAGCTGAGATATTGCAAGTTGAAACTGAGGCTAGAAAAACCATGGAATGAGTATGTGTCACATAGCTTGAAATAAGCAAAAAAAAAAAGTTGTTTCCTGATGATCAGTTTTCACAACAGCAGCTTTTGTCTTCATCGGCCACTGGTATTTCTCCACATCAGGGGAAGAAAAAAAAAAAAAAAAAAGACAGATATCTCATTCTGACAGGAAATGAGGGTCAAAACCCACTGAAATCTACAACTTAATCTTTGAGATCTGGAAAAAAACCCGTATTATGACGGGTATTCCAAAAAGTGACTTTTTAAAGCCCATTCCCGAGCTCCACCTGAGAGCCACAGGCGGTAACACCATCCAGAGGGACAGGGTCAGCAGGCAGCGGCTGCTTCCTACGCCAGTCGTTAGGAAACGGGGCGAGTTTAAAACGCTGTAATATTTGTACATATTTATGCCTTCACTGACCTTACATGACAAAATTACAACTAAATTAAAATGGAAAAACAATGACAGCTCAAGTTTAGCAAAACAATCTTCTAAACTGGCTTTCGTCACATCTCCTGACTCTTAAATGGTTGGTATGACATGCCAGAAGTAAAGGAGCTTCTTCACCTAATTATCGTGTCTCCTACTGCTTTATCTTTGTCTTCCTCATAAACACTTTTAAAAAAACGTAACACTGCTTAAAATGCAAGTGCAAGAAGCATTTCATCTCCACAGCAAAACCTGTTTCTTCTGGTCTTATCAGTATTTTCACTAGAGGTGCTTTTAGCTCCTATCTCCCACCTTTACTGCCTGTATCCATGCCGATGCTGAAACACTTTCAAAGTGTGTACCAGGTCACAGGCTTGCGGGTTGATATTTTTCTTCCTATTTTTGAAAAGTTTCTTAGAACTTAGAAACAATTTCTTCCTGCAGCAATGAACCTGTTCCTCTTTGCATTGGACTGGAATTCCAACACCTTTTTGTTTACTTCCTCATTTGCACACAATCCTCCGCCCTCTTTTTAAAATGCTGTCCTGGGAAGACAGAATTTCTTAACAAATTGCCACGGAAAAGCCTGAAGATAGCAGTATTACTGTCACTAGCAGCTAAGCAGAAGCTTCAAAATGGAAAAAAAAAATNGAAATGAGGGTCAAAACCCACTGAAATCTACAACTTAATCTTTGAGATCTGGAAAAAAACCCGTATTATGACGGGTATTCCAAAAAGTGACTTTTTAAAGCCCATTCCCGAGCTCCACCTGAGAGCCACAGGCGGTAACACCATCCAGAGGGACAGGGTCAGCAGGCAGCGGCTGCTTCCTACGCCAGTCGTTAGGAAACGGGGCGAGTTTAAAACGCTGTAATATTTGTACATATTTATGCCTTCACTGACCTTACATGACAAAATTACAACTAAATTAAAATGGAAAAACAATGACAGCTCAAGTTTAGCAAAACAATCTTCTAAACTGGCTTTCGTCACATCTCCTGACTCTTAAATGGTTGGTATGACATGCCAGAAGTAAAGGAGCTTCTTCACCTAATTATCGTGTCTCCTACTGCTTTATCTTTGTCTTCCTCATAAACACTTTTAAAAAAACGTAACACTGCTTAAAATGCAAGTGCAAGAAGCATTTCATCTCCACAGCAAAACCTGTTTCTTCTGGTCTTATCAGTATTTTCACTAGAGGTGCTTTTAGCTCCTATCTCCCACCTTTACTGCCTGTATCCATGCCGATGCTGAAACACTTTCAAAGTGTGTACCAGGTCACAGGCTTGCGGGTTGATATTTTTCTTCCTATTTTTGAAAAGTTTCTTAGAACTTAGAAACAATTTCTTCCTGCAGCAATGAACCTGTTCCTCTTTGCATTGGACTGGAATTCCAACACCTTTTTGTTTACTTCCTCATTTGCACACAATCCTCCGCCCTCTTTTTAAAATGCTGTCCTGGGAAGACAGAATTTCTTAACAAATTGCCACGGAAAAGCCTGAAGATAGCAGTATTACTGTCACTAGCAGCTAAGCAGAAGCTTCAAAATGGAAAAAAAAAATTAAAAAAATCAAAAGCATATCTAGATTTTGCTGTCTATCCTCAGTACTAATGGATGTAATCACTGTGGAAACATATTACGTTCTATTTCTCTTCTTATTCTTTATTTCTCTTACAGAGGTTTCGATTGGAGATTTTAACAATTATCAAATTCTTCTTCTGCAGTTTTCTTCGCTCAGTAAATTTAGCTACTGCATTTAACACATCTGATTTTGAAAAAGGTGTGCCCCCCTGCCCAAGCCCAAACAGCAGGTAACATAAGGGCCAAACGAAGGATGGGAGGTGGAGGGAAACTGAAGGTGGAAGAGAGACACATTAGAAAAATCAGTTTCCGTACTAGAATTCATGATTAAGCCAATATTTTGCTGGGGGATTTTAACTTGACTTCAAACGCTCCTCTAGCCATCCCATACACAGCTTTCTAGATCACTAACCAGAGTGCCACATCTCTTGACTTGCTGACAACTAGCCTGGCAGAGCGCGAGACAAAAAAAGATGCTCGAGGCAAGATGACAAATACCCAAAGCAGGGATGGGGTCATCACGGACAACGTACTGAACATGAGATTGCTGGGGAAAACTGAGCCAGTAACTAAGACCGGTCTTGGATGCAAATGAAGGATCCCCGAGGATGCTAAGTTATGACCATGCCAAGATCAGTACGATATTTTTTGGACATTTCTAGAGAGCTGCTCACAAACTGCAAGTGAAGCAAAGCAATAGCAGAATACTGAGCTGCAAGACTAAACCTAGGTGGTGTGACAACTTGAAACTTCACCAGCTGCCGAGAAGCTGTAAGTAGTTTTGGGTTCTCAGCACATCCGTAATCCCTACCAATTTCTGTGCTTTAAGAGTGTCCTACTCCTACTTTCCAGACTCCCCGAACCTTTCAGTTACAGCAGTCAGCAAAACACCAGGCTCTACAAATAACAAACATACAAACAAAACCCTCCACAGGGCAAGCCTTGTTCTTTGAGGTGCTGGATGATAGCTGCAGCAAGTTATTTTTCAGACGCTTGAAGAATTTAAACAGAATGAGACTGGTTTGGGTTTTTTTTTTGCATTTACTATCAAATAAAATTAGAAAAAAAAAAGGAAGTCCCAATATTGCCCAAGTATTTTGTGGAAATATCCCAAATGTTAGCATAAATGCACCGAGAGAAACTGCTGAAGCAGCATAACCTGGAACATTAGATTAAACTGGAAATACCCATAAGCATTCTTGTAAACAGATCGTGCATGGATGATGGGGATAAAGGCTGCTATGAAAGACCAGATAACTTACTAAAATATNAAGAGAAACTGCTGAAGCAGCATAACCTGGAACATCAGATTAAACTGGAAATACCTATAAGCATTCTTGTAAACAGATCGTGCATGGATGATGGGGATAAAGGCTGCTATGAAAGACCAGATAACTTACTAAAATATTCAGCTGTTGAGGATATGAGGGAAGGAAAGGATATTATTAAAATGTTTGTTATGGTAATACATAGAAATTAATTTGAAAAAAAATCAGCTTGCACTACACAAGCCTTATAATGAGCTTATAGCCTGAACACTGATGCTTTGCCAGATTAAGCATACTTTGCTTCCTTTGTATTTTATGATGTGATGTAGCTACATGCTACTTTTTTCTTTCCTTTAAAAGACGTCTCCTTCAATATTCTATTACGAGGGAAAGAGGCCTAAGAGACAGAAGCGACAGCCTTTGAATGGCAACAGGATTTAAAAATGAACTGAGGGCGAAAAATGTCCGGTTATCTGTTAATACTAGACCTTTTTTTTTTCCCCAAGAAAGTTAATGTCATTTTACAGCTCAGAACTTGCTAGCATTGGGTTACAGAGATAACAGGATTTACATGATCATGACAATTTTAAAATACTCCATCACTATTACTAAATTTTACTTGTCCTGCAGACAAGTCAAAGCAATTTTCTACTTGTCGAAGATGATAAATCAGTTGTCTGGTGACACTGACAGGTGGATTTGTCAAATCTCCCTTGAAGTACTTCAGTCTCGGCTTTCAGGCTGCCTGTGAACTCCTGAGAGTGGAGTAACACAACAGAATAAGGCAGGGATTAGGAAGAGTTTAGATTTTTAGGGCTGCTGCCAGCTTTCTTGGTATTTTTCTTTCTGCTTTACCATTAAAGCAGGTGTACAGCACCCAGCTGCTGTGTTTTATTCTGGCACTTCACCCACAGAATTCCAGTTAAAAGCAGAATAGTTAAAAAACCCCAAACCACACACTGCATTTGAAAATACATTATTTTGCTTATAAATGCCAACTTCTCTTTTCTTCAAGACAGGGACACACCTTAGGGAAGATGAAATTAAATCCTGTTTCTTCTACCCACTCTGTTTGCCACTATGAGCTACTCTAAAGAAACAACTAGTATTTGAAGTGAGGGAAAAAGAGTGATGGCAAAGATGTGCGATTGGAAGCGCATACCTTGTGCCTACCAGCCAGAAAACCATCCACTTACGTACAATAAAGGTGGAAATGTTCCAGTGAAACACTTCAAGTACTGATGTTAAATAAGGCTGACCAAACATCTAACATAAATTGCTCCCTTTTTAGCCCTTCCTTCACAAAATGAAGTAGAATTATGTTAATATGCTGTTTGGGTTCTACTTGTAAAACAGATGAAATTATGCTTAAGAGTCCACGCAGGTGTACTTCAAAGACTAATTTGGAAAAATAACTAGCTACAGATAAAATATGCAAGAAATTAAAAAATGCAGAAGAGGAAATGTTTTTTCCTACTGCCCTCAGAAGTAACACCGCTCGGGCACAGTGCTTCTCCAGCCGCAACTCCCCAGTGCTCTGCAGCGAGCTTCCAATGTTCTCGATCCAAAGACCAGACAAATGCAAACAGCAGCTCACATTTGACCAGCAGATACGAAAAGACGAGAAGCCTCAAAGTGAAGCCCAGAGGCTGTGTTTTAAATGAATTCTCCTGAGCTGGCGAGTCTGTTGGCGAGGCCTCTCCAGGCACCACTAAGCACCACCTCCTCCTCCAGACCTTTCATACAGACTTCGGAGTAGGAAAGCAGATCCTGCAGTTGAGTTTGACCTCCAAGGCTTGCTCTGCTCCATCTCCAAGACACCGCAGGTATGGCTTCCCTGGGACTGCACACAATGCTACTGCATCTGGCATGTACCCCCATTTCTATAAAGCTCCAAGAACTAGCAGAAGCAGCAACAAATTGTTTCCATACAAAACACAAGCTACTTCACCACAAAGAAAAGGGAACTCCTGCTCACGATCCTGTTCTTCATCGGAAAACCTGAAAAGCGTAAGGTTTTGCATTTTATTTTCTCTCTCGCAGCAAGGAATGCCAAAGAGCCTGCAGGCTTGAGATGGAGGATTAGCACTGGTTTTGCTGTGTCCTATGGTCAGATTTGTACAATTCCTCTAAATTTCCACATTAAATCCTCAAGCTAGAAACACAGCATAAGGACATTTTTACATCATACGGCCAGTGAGGTATTCCATACTTAGTTCTGAGCCGTTTCAGAGCATGTACCTCCTCCTGGATATTACACTCAACAGACAAGAAACTGGGAAAAAGGCACAAGCATTTCTGACTGCTGACAAAGCCTGAACGAATCACCCAGCAGCAGCATGCAATTCACTGTATCCCCGTTTATGTGGGGGCTGAGTCAGAGATGTCTTTCCCCACTGTAAGCAGGCAGGATGGAAATGATGACAATCTGGTTTAGAAGCTACAAGATGAACTAAGACATTTGGTATTGGTGTAATGCAGACACAATTCTAATTCTAATAAAGTCATTTACTGGAGCTGCAAAGTGCAGTTGTTCTTCCCCTGTCTTGCCACCCACACCGTACTGCGAGCAGCAAGGCTGAAACTGAGGGGTGAGGCAAAGAAACCAAGAGGGAAAATGAAATAAATCATTTGGAAAACAGCTGGATCATAAAAATGGTCAGCCCTTAGGCTGGAGAGCTACTCTAGATCCTGCTGTTTTACATTACCATTAACTTGAATCTAATTGCCAACTGGGTAAGCAAGCTACATTTTAAAAGACACATGTAAATTAATCTGCAGTTATTTTCAAAGATAAGCTGTCACGGGGATAATACTCTTGCCAGAGAATCCGGAGCAGAGTTGCTCAAAGTCTTTAGAGGCAAAAAGTTTTTTTTGCCTGGAAGTGCTGTGATTTCTTAAGAAAAGTTTATTGAGGATTTCCTCCTGGCATAAACAATTGATGTGCCTTTATACTCTTAAAATGAGAGAGATACAATTATGAACAGGAGATAACTCCTCAGTTTGCAAATTTGCTTGTAATTCAGGCTGCATTTGTACTATCAAGGCAGGGGGAAGAAGAATCATACTATTCACTCTCTCCCCCTCTGTTGTCAAAGGAAAATTGAGCAAAGCATAGAGACAGCCAGTATCTCTTTCAATCCTAAGCCAACAGCATTCAGACTGCAATACAGGTTGAAAGAACACAAAAGGGGAAAAAATGCAGAGGAATAATACCCATGATGGCTCATCAGAATATTAAGGAGACCGCAGATTGTCAGAGCTCTGGAATCAGATGCTGATAATTCATCAGAGCTCCTGCTCAGCTTCCAAGTAACAAAATGCATCTGCCATGTCGGGGAATAGATTTGCATTCGTTGTTTCCTATCTGCTGACAAAGGGCAAGATTAAAAAAAAAAAGTATAAAACTTAATAGCTTTCCCTCACAGATGCCAATGTTTCACCTGTCTTGCCAGATATTTCAACCAGCAAAAAAACATCCTAAAAAACTGCAAAACACTAAAATCTTTCACATGCCATGCCTCTGGACTGGCACAGCCTCCGTCCCCAGCTCGCTTCCTCAAAAACACCCCACACACCCCCTTTCACCCACTACCCTGCTGGCAAGAAACGTGGAGAAATCACTGGTCTATCCAGCAATCTACTGGGTAACACAGCATGCCACCACACTACAGCTGGCATTCACAACGTTTGCTGAATGCTTCATTTTCTCATCAACCACACCAGTTCATTTCACCTCAGAGTCCTGGCAATGCTCAGTCCAATGCCCTAGGCTTGCCTTTTGAGGCAAGCAACTCAAACACAGCTCCTTTTAGCTACATTTTCAGCCCCTCAGACTCGTCTAGCATTCATTCTACGAGCGTAGCTCCACCTCACACTTGTGTCAGTGCACGTGCCCATGTCCAGTTAAACACAATACAAGGCAACGAGGAAGGGAGTGAGGATCATTATTTATAACAGTGGGCTACAAGAACTTTCTCCTCAAATGCCTTGCTACCTGCACCACCAGTGAACATCTCTTGCTAGTTTAAGTCCTTCATTCATCTTCTGCTAAAGGTTTTCCTGATAGGGTTAGAGGCACTGCACACCCAACACCAGTGGAGTGAAGAGAAATGCATCTCCAGATCCCAGTGGGAACTGGATGTCAACATTTGTTGAAATTCCTTTGACATTTACAGACACACAGGCAAAAAAAAAACCCCAAACTATTTCCCTCGTGGTTTTCTTTGTGGTTCCAAGCAAAAACTGTGCAGTCACAATTAAATGCATACTCATTTTATAATAGAAACACACACAGAAAAAGGGATCTGGCTACTCTTTGCTGGAAACCAAAAAGCTATCAAGGTTCCAGTAAAAGGACTGGTGCGGATTTTTTTCTTAGGGTAACCAGTGTTTATAGCAACATGACATCCGAGTGAAACGGGGCGGGGGAAGCAGCCAGTCTTACGAGATGATGATTACAAATGCTAAGCTACGTCCACTTTCAGAAATTACAGAAATGAATTGTTCTTTTCCAATGATACGTAATACCTCGATGTATTAATCCCTCTGTAACATTTAGCTAAATACTATGTATCTGCTGAAAACTGCAGATCTGCATGGCGTTAACTGTTTTTTAAGTGTCTCCACAAATAAGTAAGCACATACCTCATGCCCCAGATAAAAAGCAAAAGCACCACTAATTTAAGAGAGATACAGCTAAGCCTCGAACTGAATCACCACTACTGGAAATTACGGAAAAAACCCACAAGGAGCAATGCAAAGGAAGAATGCCCCAGAATGAGTAAAAGGAGTAAGGACTGGGATGTTCCTTCCTCCAGCTGTGCAAGTGCTTAAGTAATAAGCACATGACATACTGCTGGCCCCTCGAAAGGACAAGAGGCCAGCGCAATGCCCTTAGAGTCACAGGGTTAACTAATTCAGTCATGAGTAATGAGAGCTCCAAGGAAATACAGGCATTTCCTTCCCTAATTCTCCAAACACCCACCTCCCAGGTCTCAAAATGATCAGCAACAGAGCTTCGTAAGGAAAGTACCCAAGAGTGTGTGGCATCATCTACCCTGGATGTAAGTGGAAGGCCACCCAACCAGTCCGGCCCAAGTTTCCATCTAACAGTATTAAAAACTGGCTAGTGAGTTTCCAGCATTTCTGATGCAAGGCACTTCCTTTTGGAAGAGAATGAGAAAAAAGCAACCTTAAAGTGGTGAACACAAAGTAGGTCACCAAGAAGCCACATCAATAAAGTCTGGAAACAAAACAGGGAGGGATATTGTGTCAGCTATAGAATCGAGTGGTTATTATAAATGGACATCAAAAGTACAGCTAGAACACTTTGACTGGTAAGCCATTTCACGGATGAAATGTAAGTACATAGTAAGTGATACACTATAGCTTTTCCTTTGTAAGTCTCCTGCAAAGCTACTAGAGTTTTAAACGTAATTGCATGCCTTTTAGACCGAAATCACGATAACCCTTCTAAACTCCATCAACAACAACAGCAATCTTGACAGCAAAGATTTATGTTATTGGATATCAACCTCCCCCAACAACCCTCTCTCACCACAGTTTTCATTTAAGATTCATCCCAAAGTTAATGTTGGAGCCATCTAGGTACAGATTGAACTGTAAACAGATGTGGTGCTCATGTTGTACAATGGATGAGTATGTCAGCCAAGAGATCTCATGGCCTGAACAACAGGCCAGCGGATACCTCAGCTAATCCTGCAGAGCCAGAGAGCCGGCTACCCAAGGTCATCAGCCTGAACTCATGGAAAACTAGGGTCCATCAGTCCACTCTCACTTGTTTTCCTAAAATGTTAGTGAAACGTCAAAGCTAATGTAACCCACAATCATAGCGAGTAGTTTCTCAGCAAGAAAGAAGTAGGGCAATTTAACTCTTGGCACCTGTTTATAGGAACACCTACCTACTGATCCGGTAAACCACCTTAACTCTCATTAGAGCGCCTGCTGTGTCCTAGGCTGATCTGGTTTCAAACCCATTCCGAGAAGACTCTCCCACCATTGCAAGGAAAAATGTTACTGGCTCTTGACAGGAACAGCTACTGCACTTCAAATTCTTCATATAGACAGGGCTTATAATATACTTTAAAAAAAATAAATGTTCAAGTCAGAATATAGGACTAAGGAGATAACCTGCTCCTAGTTGCTTATGGATAATTTACAGTTGCTTACTGGCTCGTATGTTTAAAAATTATATATGGCTGGCTGCCTTCTTCTTCTGAACACCAGGTTAAAGGTGCCAAGAGCCATTAAACCCAAATTACCTACATGTACAATTTGAGATAACTGGCTTAACACCTCGATGGAGCCAGGACCCAGATAACTTTGAGACACAAGGCTTCAGGGGAGTGCTCCTCTTGCACTAAGCACATGTTTATCATTGATAGCCGTACTGCATTTTCAGACAGTTTTCTGTTTTCACCCTTAACACAGAAAAAGCAATGTATTCTGACAAAGAAACAGCAGAAAGCAAGTTGTGCCAGTATAGGGAAGATTAATGCCTTTTCATACCACTTAGCTGTTTAACTATTATTACTGCATTCCTCTCAAATTTTTTTTCCACCAAACTTTCAGACATATTTTCATTTTTACAGTGTGCAAACTCCCCCTTTCCAGCATTGGACCGGAATAAAAAAATATTTGTTTCCATGTTATCATCCTTCCTTTCTCCTACACATTCATCATGTCTGCAAACAGAGGCTGTTTACTTCAGATTCCTGACTTCCCTATTAGTAAGTAAAAAAAAAAAAAAGGAAATTAGAGCAGAAAATGCTTAACTTCCGTCTATAAAGCTTGTCTAGGCTGACAAAGAAAAGAGGCTTTCTTCCTTAATTTGATTTAATGGCTATAATGATTTAATGGTTATAAATCGAGAAATTAGCAACCACTGGAATCAAAGTGAGGGTATCTGAATCGGCCTCAGTTCACGGTGCCCTGCCACTACTTACAGATCTTGATGTGAACAACCACGGCAGCTTCTTTAAGCAGACAAGTCACCAGCTGAGGGCACACAAAAGAAAACTGACATAAATATTTATGGCAAGACCATAAATTTTTTTTGCTACCTCACTATATGGGATATAAAACTCATTACCTCCAAGGAGTTTAGGCTATTTGACAACTTCAGTGAGCAAGGCCTTAGCTAATGGAAGGAGTTAAAGAACCACCCCAGGAAATCCATTCAACAGGGTCATCAATCACCACCCCATGCCGCACTGACGTCCTACGCAAGTGCTGCCAGAGAGCAAGAGAGAAAGAGACCCCATAAGCCTATGCCATCTAGAAGACAAAACTTCTCAAATCAGGTTTAAAAGGATGTTGATGTTTTTTAATTATCAAAATATCCTTTTTTATTTTTATATTTAATTTTCTAATATATATTTATACATTGTGCTAGTGTATATAATGTAATTTCATATTTATGTTTTTTATTAAATTAATAAAATTTATTAAAATTAAAACAGCCTTTTCCCATAGCGCGCTCTTTCTGTTTTGGTGATACCACTCCATTTTTCCTGATTTCTTAGTTCCCAAGAGACCTATCAACTACCCACCCTCCTGAACAAAAAGATGGAAAATAACTACAGAAATGTACCTCAAAATAGCAAATGCTCAGTATTATCCGATGAGGAAGCCTAATGATTCCCTAGCAAGCGTGAGCACATTGTGCTTTTGGTGCATGATGTACGTGTTCCAGTATACTCAAGCAAGCTAGGAAACCCAGCAAAGGCAGCAGCTTGGCTGTACAGCCTGAGGTACAACCTCATAACGTAAATAAACATATTTTCAGGAAGCTTTTTGTCTCCTCTTTCACAGCGCCTGCACTACGCTGTACTCTTGCACATCAACAGAAAATACCTAACTAATATGGAAAACTACTAGGGATCCATCAACTCTCCTGGCAAACCTAACAAAACATAGAAGTAGCAGAGTCTCAAATGCCATGGAAAGGATGTTAGAGCTTCAGGTGGTTTAATCATTGCTCTATGGTTTTCCAGTCCCAACGTGCGATATATTTTCCTCCCTCAGTCTACAGTTAAGAGTTACCTACTTGGAAATAATGATTTAGTCAAACACTTGGCCCTGTCCACAAATTAACAGAAGTTAACCAGTGCCAGCTATCCACACTCCCTCACACCAACAAACCGGCCTGCTATCACTGTAATGAGACAAGTTTATTACATTTTGAAGGTCAACCAAATCTTACCTTTGTTTTCTTTGGAAGGGGGGGTGGGAAAGGTGGGGGGGGTAAGCAGACATCACCACCTGAATGAAAGTTTTCCCTCTGAGAGCATCTTGCCCCGCTGACCTACAGATCTGACGGCTAACAGGGTATTTGAGAGGATTATTAATAGTCACAAGAGGACCCAAGTAACGTAGCGGGCTTAAACGTATCCCAAATGCAAAGCAGTGCAACTTGCAGTATGCAAGCAAAGCACCGCAGAGGTCTCGGGAGATCTGACTTGTGTTGCCAAGTTTCTTGTATGTCCTTGGGCACGTTATCTGACCTACTTGTGCCTCCTTTCTTCACCTTCCCAGCTCACAGCAGCACTCAAATAAAACCGTGAATGCTTTGCACGTGCTCACATAGAAAGGCAGTGAATGGTCCAAGTACGTGACACTGATCCTTCCTTCTTTTACCCCAATGGGCAACCTGGGAATTGCTAATAAAGCCATTTGCCAGGAGAAAACTGTACACAAAACTGAAGCAAAGTGATCATTTAATTCCTTGAAGAGATTCAAAGGCTGGATTGGGCTCTCCCAGCCACTGCTGCTTTCCACACATTTTCCTCAAACCCAAAATCCCTCCTACTACATACATACTGCGCTGACTAACGCTGCATCTGTACCCTATCTTGTTGAGAAGCATATCAGTGCACTAAAGAGTCAGCTAAATGAGGACGTGAATTACCTCGGCTTATCTCAAGCCAATCCACTGACTCAAGTAACGAGAAACTGAAGAGAGCAAGCAGGTTTTTAACTCTATCTGCCATACAAGTACCAGCCACTGAAAAGAAATCCCTCCAGAAATACCAATCCATACTTCCTCCAAACCCTCACTGGCAAAAGGAGATGTGTTTCCTAAGAGGAAAAATGCAGTTACACTGTTATAGTCCATGTAATCACTCTAAGTTCTTCTGTGAAGGATATCCCAAAAAATGGGTTTGACATACATTTCTAGGCTTTCCAACTTCTTCAGCCTAAACATAAACACTGCTATTCTAGAGTTGGGGAACATCAGTGCTCTCGCAAGAGAGCTGGGAGCTACTAAGAGTGCAAGGTGGCTCACTACCATCCAGCAATAGCTCACAGCCCCGCAGATCCCCGTCACCTACAAAGAGCGCTTCCTCCCTCGCCTTCTCACTTCCACGCTGCTAAATACCTTGGAACTGATAAAACGACAGAGCTGGAGGTGCTGCGTGCTGGCAATGCTAACCACTTCTCATCTGGTGAGATAATGCTCCCTCCAGTGCTGGCCAACCCGAAAGTGCTCTGCTGGCTACCAGGCTGAAGCAAAAACCATGGCCAGCGGGAGATGGGGCAGTGCAGCTCCCAGACCTGCATTCCTCGAGCATTAAGCTTTGTCTAGAACACTGCTAAATCATCTTTCAGTCCTTCATACCAAAAAACCACTAAAACAGTCCTGACACGAAACTTCTTCTCCCAAAGCCTTGGATCTTGGTGGTGGTGGGCATCCAACGTTTGTCATACGTCGATAAAATCTACGCAAAATGTGGCTTCCTAATTAGTTTCTTCCTCCTTGCCAGAAACTGCATGTCAAAGTCCAAGCTCTCACTCTCTTTTCCAATATCCTGCCTCCCAGTACCTTGCTTAAATCCCCTGCTACCCGGAGTATAGTAAGCGCTCTCAGAATTAATGCTACAGTACCGGTGGTCTACGCGGAAGAATTTTCTATGCTTTTTCACGCTATCCAGGCCGCGAACAGGACAGAGGTGAAGTTCTGCTGAATCCTTTGGCCTGTTACATGAAAGCCTAACATTGGGAAGGATTAAGTCTAAGAGATGGGTGATCATTTTTAGTCATAGGTTCCTAAACATTTTTCTTCCTCTCACCACAGTACTGATTTCCATTCCCATGCCTCCTTGGAAGCAAGGACTGAAGTCACACAATCCCCTCTCGTCTCATGATACCCCACCGTGTAATCCTCCATACACTTCCAAATGCATTTGCCATTTTTCATCCTTTCTTCTCCAGTCCAGGCTAGAAATTCCAAAAGGCAAGCAAAGCAGCCTCTGCCTGCAAAACACCAAATGCATCTACAGTGCAGTGCTGTGTAAATAAAATTAATTATCTTAACACTGAAAAAAATGGGGCATTTTCAATTAAACCACAAACGTCCAAGAATGCAGACACAGCACTACAGGAAGGCAAAAGGTGCCTGCAAGTTTTGATCAAGCCAGAAACTAACAGAGAAGCATATGCATTCTTATGCAAATCTACACCAGACGCATTGCACATCTGCTGAAATGGGTGTCATTTTCCCACAGTTTGCAGAATTAATGTGTTTAAGTGCCTGCCAGTGCTTGCAGTATAAGAGCTAATTTTTAATGGGGTATTCCCAGCTGTAAGGAAAAAAAAAAAATCCCTTTAGATAATAAGGGATCTAAATCCAGGACTTGGTTTTACATTTACTTAAGTGCAAAGACCCTCTTGACCTCCAAGAGCTCATTACTCGCACTACTCCAACTAGCTTTATAATTAAAAATAATCCTGATTCTTGGAGATGAGCCTTTCTACAGTTTTGTGACCTTTTGAAACCCCATTAATGAGAATTAACGAATGTTATTCCCTCCTGATCACTTTTTATAAAGGCTTTCTGAGATAGGAGGGTGTCAAAACACACAAAGGACTTTGTGAGAAGTTTACAAACCAAGACGCAGTGATTTTTCTTTTCACTTGGTTACTTTCCTCGCAGATACAAACTTTATTTCCATGATTACTATGTGCCTTTACAGAGGATTTTGAAAGAATTCAGATGAGAACTTAATTCCGTGACCTTGGGTCTAAGAAGGCATATATGGCAGCAAATGCTGAAATCTCAGCTATTTTTTATAAAAATCTATAAATATCAATTGAAAGGAACCCGTGATCTCATAATAAGTCAATGGGTCACAGTTATGCTCCTCTTATCTTCCCTTTTTTCCTATTGTTTAAAAATAGGAAATGGCACCACATGAAAACATTCGGCCAGAGATAACTCGTGTGACTGAAATACAGGAGTCAGGAAACTGGTGTTTTAAAATAATGTCATCCTCATTTTCCCGAACACATTCTAGTATTGTTGATGCCTCCAAATATTTAAGTGACTTAATAAATTAGTAACCTAGGCAACGTTTGCAACAACACAGCCAGCTGAAAGAGCCCGGCTAAAAACTCCTACAAAAAAAATTTATGTATAAAATAACATCAATGTTCTGTAAAAAGAGGAAAGGCAAACAGTTTTAACATCAAAGGGCTAATTCTGCAATAAAGTTGGGGAGTAAAGCAACCAAGAAGAAGACAGGCTATATCCAGCTCTCAGCCACACTCCAAATCACCACTGCAAATACAGAAGGAAGTCAGCAGAGATTGAATAGCTGCAGTAGCACAGAGGACCCATAACTGACCCCCTATATGCTTGTAAGAATTCCCTGCAGTCAAGAAGAGCTATCAGAGGAGCTGTCATACAGCACGTATGAGCAGATCACCTGGAAGAGCACTTCAGCTACATCTTTTGATATTCCCTGCTGCTGGCTGGCAAGGCAAAGCGGTATCTCTGCCCACTGCATGCTTGTCCGTTTTTAATCAGTAGCAAATGCAGTCACTTAAAGCCTTGTTTTTGATTAAACTCTATCTTTTACAGCGGGGCACCAACTAGAAATCACTGTTATTTATCATCTCAACAAAATGAAAAAGCAGCTTTCTGCCTTCATTATCTAATGTTTATAACTAAAATGCTGCAGTGGTACACGACAGCCACGATAAGGTCAGATATCACTATAGTAGGCATTGTCCAAACACACAGGAAATCACATTTCCCGGCCCAACAAGGTTTATCTTCTTTTGCACCAACTTTCTAGGTGAGTTAAAAATAAGCCTATTGATCAGAAGGGAAAGGAATGCTCATGAACACTGACTTCTCTACTTTCCAAGACTGCCTGCACAGACATGCCAGAGCTCTTCAGCTCCCTTCCAGCTTTCCAAGGGTCTCATCCGCACCTTCAGCTTGTCTCACATGAAGTCCATCCTAACAGCAAACGAACTCCTGCAATGAATCCCAGCTCTGTACACACTCCTGAACACCGCAGTAGAGAAAATCTAGCCCAGCAACACTATCTGCATGCATCTCGAAGAGACGAAAACCCTCTACAGCTGCAACAGCCGTCCCTCAACTATCCGATTGCCTCACCACCTCAATTTGTTATGAGGGGATTTTTTGGTTTTTGTATTAAATACACCCTTCCTACCTACCCCTTGTTATAAAGCCTCCAGATTAGTTTTTAATTGCGCTTCTGGAGATGAGCGATAAGGTTCAGAAGTGGAGAGGACGCTATCCCCCAGCCTGTTTCGGGCAGCCTCGGGCGCCTTCGGCAGCTCCTGCACCACCGCAATGAAGATGCCGCCACCTGGTGGGATCTCCACCGCCTTGGGTGGAGGTCGGGGGGACAGGCTGGACCCCGGGGAGGGGAGACTGACCCCCGGGGAGCGTCGTGGCTCACACTCACCATCCTCACGTAGACGTCTCAGAAGAAGCTGGCCTGCAGCATGAGCAGGGTTCGAAGGAGAGGATTTGCTGACAAGATGCTATTCATTACCAAAACCTGCTGGTGTTCATCCAGAGTTAGACGGTTTGGAAATGGATAATCTTTGCAGTTTTAGGTACAACTGCAAATCGTGGAAGAGAAGAAGGGAAAAAAAAAAGAAAAAACCCCTAGGTATCAAGCTACCTACAAAGCCGTAGTGAGACAGGCTGTAAAGAACCAGAAAACCCTGAGAATGCAGTTGGGAGTGATTGACATAACAGAGTTAAGCAAGGTAGACGACGAATTGCTGGAATGGGTACCTCACAGAAACTGGGCTTTTGGACTGAATTTCACATGATTAGGAGATACTTCTGCTCAGTGCTCGAGCCACAGCTATTTTTCAATCTCCATATGACACCACATGCATTACTGTGGCTTCAGTCCTGAGCACAAGTCTAATATTTTCTGAGGACCAGTACTTAAAAGCCTGGAACTCGGGTCTGAGGCAGCCAGGAGATGTTTCTGTCTGGTTGCATGGGGTCCAGGGCTTTTTCTGGAGTCAGACGGAGCAGAGCTCCATCTGTAGATCGATATCCATGAAAAAGCATAGAGCCCTTCAAGCCCGCGTTTGAAGAGCCTTCTCTTTCTGCCAAGAGAAGCAAGGTGAGGAGGCTTATTCTGGCAGCGAGGAATATCTCCAGACTGCCCGCAGGATAAGAAGACAAGGTGATGAAAATGTCCACGTCCAATCTGCACTAGAGATTGTACAACTATCATCTTTTAGCACCACTGCTAAAAGAGAAAGACATTTCCTAGTCCAGGTAAGATCCCAGAACAGCCATGTCCATTCGCAAGATGAACATTCAAAAAATGAACTTCTTCCCCATGATATTTTCTGCGTATTTCAGCAACTCCTATTTTGAAGTGAATCATTTTAGCGTGCCCCGTCAGCTTAGAGCAGACACACTAGAAACTCATTCAACAAATGCCGCTACAGAAGTTTAAAACCTGTTTAGACACAGACTGTAAGTCAGGAAAAATCCGATTCAGCCCCCATCACACGCAACATTTAACACCAATGCTGCCGTGCTGGCTTTATAATTCATTGCTACAAAATCCATGGATGTTCAGTTAGCCACACCAGGCAATACAATTGCTCTGTTTTCACAGTTAGCACTGAGAATGCTGTAAATTCAGTTATTTCACTGCCTCCTCCCCACCCCCCAAATCTGTTTCAAAGAGCAGAGAAAAACACCTTGAAACACTGGTGGATACTTTCAAAAGTCAGTTATCCGTTTTACAGCAGCGGGGTGTGGGGGGGGAAATCACAGCATTAATCCAGGCAAGACAACCTCTTCCCTCTTACCCATTACACACGCATGCCATGAGTCTGAAAGGAAGCCGTCATCCAGAACACATGTTGATACGTATTTTACAGAAACATTAGTTGTGTGTCAAAACTAGTTCTTGGAAACATCATCTAACAACACGCACGTGATTTGTGTTTCACAAGCAATTAAACCTATCACTCTGACAAGCAGATTTGCTGTTCGCGTTCACTATTCAAACATCAGGTTAGAGGAAACTGCTTACAATACAAACCTCTGTCCTTCGGTAAGGAAATTGTACTTCCACTGTTTGATAATGTCCTTGCTAACTCACTTAACCAGACGCTGCTGAACCTCCAGAACACAGAATGAAAAAGCTGTACTTTAGCTACTGCAGCTAACGCAGGAAATGCAAAAATAGCCAGACTCATTATGATTTAGATCTCATCGTGAAGTCAGACAAGACCTCAGTGTCGCACTGAAATCACATCCCAGACATTGTAGAGTCCTGCTGTGTTCACATCACTGTCATGCCGCTGGCAAGCCACAGAGACCAGTAATGATGGTACTTTACTACTAAAGTCTTCTCTCTTACGCTTACAGACGAAGTTTTACAGGCTCTGCAACCGGACCAGCTCCCCTCACACCAGTAATTACCTCCTCGGGTAGAGACAAAGTGAATGGCACACCACTGCAGAACAGAGATGCACTGAAATGAACAGTCATCTTTAGGCGGCTGCAGAACTCCTTTCCTTTAAAATAAGCGCTTCCACTACTTGAGACACTTCTCAGACTGTCACCTTTCATTTGAAACAACTCCCCAATGCAGCAGTCCACGTGGAAAAGAAAAGATACGACATCAAAAGCTGCATTTCTTGCCATGCTAGAAAATGCTTCTCCACTTTTCCTATGTTAGATAGTCCTTCCCTCCCCCAGCCATTCATGGTGAAATAAGTAGTGTTAGTGTTCTCATTGTTTATCAGACAATACAGACAATAAGACTAAGCTTTCTGCTCCTGTTTTCTTTTGCTATGCTGCTGTGGTTCCTCAAACAACTGTGCAAGGCTTTACTTTTAATCCTATAAATAACACTTGTCACTCATAGGTTTATAACCCATACTTAGTTGTGCACAAACACAGCACAGTTTCAGCTCGATTCATTGTCCACAACCTCCTCCAGATGTGTTCATCCAAGAAAAAAAAGGCTAATAAGCAGGAGGAAATAAACAAATGCTAGCTAAGCCGATTGCATTTTCATAGGGAAGGAGAGAAGACACTACCAAATCAGATTCTTTATGAGGCAGAGAGATAATGAGTTGTTTTTAAACACAGACTAGGAATAATTAGTTATTGTCCTTGGGCTACGAGATGTATTTTTACATGCTTGAAGTCTGTGCTGATTTTCATAGCCTGTGAGCTAGTTGCTCTGTCACAGGGACTTTCTTCCCCTTTATCTACACGTTAGTGTCAGACTACAATCACATCACAACATACGACTTTATCAACAAGCAATGTTTTTCACTGTGGCTAATTTTGAAACCGCATTCCTGCTTCCACTCATACAAGATATAACCTTGGGTAACAATCAGATAGGATGGTGCCAGACGTCCTCTTCTTAAGTACATTCTCATTTTACCTTTGGAAAGTATTCTAAACAAACAGTTTGAGACAATCTGTCTGCTTCTGAGCTCCCCTTGACAACAGCAGAGACTTTTTTTTTTTTTTTCAGAAGGCCACATTTTATAGTCTCAGCACTAGGCTGAGAGCAACAAAAGCAAGCCACACAAGAAGCAGCAAACTAGACACAGTGGAAACTACAAAAAATCCCGAACTTCTATCACAATTTATGGCGCTAAGTATAACTTTGCTCATTGATGCACCAGACGGAAAGCAGACAGACAACCTCGTCCCACCGCACCAGCTTTTCAAGCTTCCAAAATAAACAAAAAAGGTCTTTGAACAGGCCGTGCTCTCCAGAAAACCTGCAGCCTCGTCTTCCTCATCTGATAGGTGCAGAGGCTAACGCCAGTGGTACTCACAATAATTAACTGCCGTCAGCCAAGAAATCCAGCAGAGTTCTTGTAGATAACTTATTTATGTCATCTTTGTGTTTCAGTAATAATGCAGCCAGTAACAGTTCAATGATATGGGTAACGAGAGAGCGTTTGCTTCTAGCTTTACAGACCAGTGAAAGCCTGGAGAATCTTTACGACTCAGGGCAGGGGAGGAAGAAGACCAGGACGGCCACCAGCGTGACAGGATCTGATGTTAAAAAGTACCAATAAAAGAAAGCGTTTTTACATGTTCTCCATAATATTAGGCAAAGGTAACACAATAGCTGTGCATGCAAACACCCCAAATGCTGCCTTTTTGAGGATGGACCATCAAGTTTGTTACACAAGGGAAAACAAGATACTGTCCACAACTCTGCAACGTGGGAGTAATTATCATTAGATTACCAAGACAAACAAGAGGGAAAGACAAGGAAAAGATAAAACAGAATTTCCACTACTTAGGTGCTGATCGGGAGATTAAGCCTGACTGCATTTCAGCTGGGAGCCTAAACAAACCAGAGCCGGCTCACATAAATCAAGCTAATTTTAAAGTGTTACATACCAGGGGGAGAAAGACGGGGAAACAACACTGGGTCCTGCGCGCTGGCCACACCGCTAAGGATTTTAGCATCCTTTTCATAAGTAGTCAAGGTACCAATCTAACGCACACCAGTGAGTCTGGGGCGCCGGGCCCCACCGTACCAGCACCTCCCAGGCCTTCAGCACCGCATCCCCAGCAACAAGAGCCGGCTCAGCCCTGCCCGCATCCTGCACTTCACTCCCGGCGACACAAAAGGTTCAGACGCGGATCCTGGCCTCGCCACCCGGCCACGTCCCTCCGCGGCTGCCGCCTCCGGCAGCGCCCGACGCGGGGCATCCTGCATCCCAGCTGCGGGGCACCGGCCGGGCGCGGGCTGCGGCTGAGCCTGGGGCTGCCGTGGCCGGGAAAGGGGAGGGGGCTTTGGGAGATTCGGGGAATTGGGAGCTTCGGCAGGAGCCGGGGGTGGGGGGGTTAAGGAAAAATAAAAAGTTAGGGCCGGGAAGTTTTCCGCCGCTGCCCGCTCCCAACCTGCCGCCGCAGCCGGCAACGGGCCCCCAGCCGCCCCCCCGGCGCCCCCTTACCGTAGACGCGGACCCAGCCCTGCTGCTGGCACACCGACTCCAGCAGGACGCGGTCCAGCGCGCCGCCGGCCTCCAGCTCCTCCGAGCCCAGCTCCGGCTCCGCGAACGCCTCCGCCGCCCAGGCCGCCGGCTCGCCCACCGCCGCGGGGGGCGCCTCCATGCTGAGGGGCGGGGAGGGGACAGGGGGGGACGAGGCGCCGCCGCCCGCCCGCCCGCCCGCCCGCGCTGCGCCCCGGCC
>VZSC01004062.1:578665-593547 GCA_013398225.1 Steatornis caripensis
CTCAGCGAGACCAGAGTAATCGCCCGCCGAGGCAGCGAGCCGGGACCCCCACCTTTCCCGCCTCTGCCCTGAGGGAGAGGGGCAGGGGGGGAGGGGGGGCGGCGGGAGATGGCGGGCGGCGCTGGGCCGGCCGCAGCCCTTCCTCCCCTCATGGGCGCGGGCAGCGCTCTGCCCCGGACCCCCACCCCCGCTCCGCGCCCACCTCCCGCTCAGGACTGCATCCCCACGCGGGTCTTCTTGTTCCGGCCCCCCAGGGGTTTCAGAATGGCACCCTAGGGCCTTTCCCCTCGGCCCGCCCTCCTCGCGGGCGCTCCGCGCTGCACGGGTTCACCTCCCGGGCAGGAGCCAACCTGCCAGCGGGACGGGAGGGGCTGCTGGAAGCGGGGCTGTGGCTTGGTGGAACCATCCCGAAGAAATACAAATCTAGGCATAAGTCCGCCGGGGTAGGGGGGCATAGCCGCATTGAATCTCACAGCGGGCCCGTCTCCGACCTACTAGTAACATTGCAGGACTCGGAAAACGATGGTTTTAGACTCAAAAAGCAGGAGGAGATGGGTTTTCCCAGGTTCAGACCTTCTGTCAGCGTTCACATGGCAGTGCGGAGCGTGCCTAATCGACGCTGTTGAGTCTTTCATGCGCTTACGCAGCCGGTTTCTTGGCAGGTACACGGGGAAGGGGATGTGCTGGAGAGAAAGGAGGACAACTGGCTCGATGAAGTTCATTTCATTTAGGGGATTTGCGAGTCATTTTGTTCCGAATGCCTATTTACTGACCTCCCCGAGTACACCAGTGTTAATTTTCAATTTTGTTTTCTGGTGAAGTTCCCGGTGCTTCAGCTACGTGTTCTTTACAAACCCAGAATAAAATATCCGTGAATATAGCATGCGTCCCACGGTGTCTTTTAAGTCACAGTATTGTAACTTGAATTTTCAGTCAGAGTGGGCAAGGGGGTTCGGCTTCCTTTGGGTTCCTTCCCTGTAATCTCTTGGTCTGAGTTTGCGCCTGTCCGTGATCAATACGAACTGGGTAAATTCACCCAAGTGCGTAGATTTGGGGATTATCTCTATGGTGCACAGAGAATTTAGCAAACAGGCCATCGCCTCGCCATTTCTCACTGAAATCTGAAGCTTAGTATGAGCTGTCTCTAAAGGCTCACCTCTGTACACAATTTACGCGTTACTATGAAGGGGCTAACAATTTTTTCTTCATTGAAATAGCTGTTGAATTAGCGAGGGCCTAGAGCAGTTACACTGCCATAAAGCTGCTTTAGACTAGATACAGCTCCCCTGCTTTCTAACCGTGCTCCATGTCACCTTGGGGTTTTTAACGCTACAGCAGAACAAGAGGGTTTGCGCAGCGAGTCACCTCAGCTCTGTTGAAGAGCAGTAACTTCCTTCTGAAAGGGCCATAACTCTCTTAAGCTCTGCAGCTTGCTATCAGCTGCCCGAACCCAAAGTTTTGTCTTATGTTCCCTAAAAGCTCCTCTTGGGAGCTGAGGACCTACAAAGTGGCAGTGAACGATGCCCTCCTGAACCGTTTAGTTGCACCCGTGATGGAACGTGTATTAACTATTTCAATGGAGGAAAAAAGTCTTGCCAGCACTGTGATTAATGGATGAAACCTCATTTCCTGTGGGTTTCTGTCTCATGCTTGACTGAGAGCTTGACCTGAATCTTGCCCTACAATTGGGTCATTCTCTACGCAGTTGGGAGCCCCGTTTTCTGAAATGGGATGAGTTTGTGTCGCCGTTTTTCCATTGTATGGTGGGAATATGCACCCTGCTGCGATTGCCAAGATGGGTTTGAAAAGGAAACCTTCAAAATGTTTGGTTGTTTTTGTGATCGGCAGCACTGGTGTAGCCCAGTTTCCTACAGATTCACGCCTCAGCATAAATCACATGGTATCTAGCAGAGGGTGGACACCCTCAGTGGGGAGGCTTGTAGGATCCCTCTGCTTTACCTCGCTGCCAGTTTTCATTATTCCTGCAGGGATTTAATTAGCTCGTGGACCTTTATCCCTCTGTTTGTTTTGTTTGAAACAGACCAGCGAGTTCAACACTTCCTGTGGTTGTAGGAGGTGAGACACAGGATCAGGGGAAAAGAGAGATCCTGTGAGCTTGATAGAGCTGTCTGGGAAACAAGGCTTTTAAAATATAATTTATTTTATAATATAAATGTATAACCAAGAAGAGTTAAACCAGGCTGAAATCTGGCGAGGATTTGTCCCTCCATCGCTGTGACAGGCACAGGGCGATTCTGCACGGTTCTGCAGAGAAGCAGCACAGCTGGGACACCCAGTAACCTCCCCTGCCTCCTTTCTGCCCCAAAGCGTGCTCTGCATCATGGTTTCCAAAGGACTGGGAGCTGAGGGTGTGCGGGTTACTCCTTCCAGAGCAGACATCTGCATAAATTGCCATAATAATACCATACAGCAGTAGGAAAAGCAATTTTTCCCTCCTACATTCTCTCCACCCCTGCTCATTCCCACTGCTGCTGATAATATAACAACGTACATATTCTCCAAGCTTATCGTTTAGTTGCCACAATCCAATAAACTCTTTAAGGTTTCCCCCGCCTGCTCTTCCCACAGCCCCCTTCTTGCCGTCAGCCTCCCAGAGGCTTCTCCGTCCCTCACACAAGTCCGGGGTCTTTACCTGCAGCAGCTGCAGGGAGCTTGCACAAGCAGCTGCATGGGGAAAGGACAATGAAGCTGCTCTGAGAAAGAGAAGAGGAGCTGGCGCATTGCGAGGGGAGGATGTGGCTGCTGAGCTACTGCCAGAAGGGGAATAGTGGAGTTTTAAAAAGCTAACACACAATCATGGGATGACAATTACGCAGGAGCGGCGCAAGACACCAACAACTGGTTCCCGTCAAGTGAGGACCGGTTGTATCTGCAAGTATGATCAAGCAAGGGCTAGAACGACTGGATAGTGAGGTTTCTGAAATTCACACGGTAGCAGAAAACAAAATCCATTCTCCTGCCTCTATTCGTGGTGTTTGGTGCAACACAAACAATAATGAAGAGCGGGGATTACTAAAATAGGAAGGCTGGTTTTGCAGGCATGACAGTAGGAAAAATAGACTCATTTTATAAATAAAGATGTCTTGGAAATCAGACACTCCTGAGTTTCATGCTTATCGGCTCAGCTGTTCTGGCTGGGGGTCTTCTCCACCAGTAGTGCACAGGGGATTTGTGCAAGCCTAAGCGAGCGGTAATATAAGCACATGCATGACATTCCTGTCATGTAAAACAGCCCCATTAGTAGTTCTACTCGTGTCTGTCATGTTAACCCACAGGCTCTAGTTAAATTAGGGCTGGAGCTTTACTCAGAAAAGGCTAAATCAAAGTGTTAGAGGAGAGCTACATATGTATTTCTGTTAAGCCAAAGACTGTATGTGTTGTAGAAGAAATTGAACTACATCAGTCTGACTTGAGAAAATAAAGCTTTTGAGCTGACCTTGCTCCAGGAGAACAAATTCGCATCTTGAGGAGTGAGCAAGTCACACTTCAATGATCTTATCTCAACAAAGGGCGATAATAAAATGAGAGATGACATGGACGAGGGTGGTAAGGACAGTGGAAGTGATGGCGTAGATACCGTATGAGGAGGAAAGACCAGAAAAATGAAGAAACTCCAGTTTGGAAGAAGAAAACCTTTGAGCAAGTGAAGACAGAGAAGTCTGAATTGGTCAGAGAGGTCTGGTACGGACCTGGAATTATTTTTGCTTGTTCCTCACGACACAAGAGTGAAGGAGCATGGAGAGAAATGTCCAGGAGCCGGGTCTAAGCAGACAAAAGGAAGTACTTTTTCACACAACACATAATTACATTGTGGAACTTATTGCCACAGGATGTCACGGAGGCCAAAAGTATAAATGAATTCAAAAAAAAGGATTAGACAAATTCATGCAACCTCCGGCTCAGGAAGTCTCTCAACTGCTGATTACCGGGAGCCAGGAGGGTATGCCGGAGGAAGGATCACTTTATACTCTCCCTCTTCCGATATCCCTTCCTAAGCATCTGCAGCTGGCCACGGCCAGACGCTGGTTATTGCCCAAGGTGAACGTTTACTCTGAGCCAGCCTGGCAATGCTTATATCCTCCTGGCAACTCCCTATGGGTGGAGCCTCAGGGACCAGAGGCATCTCCTGGCCAGGTATGGGACTGACCCCTAATTTTGTTACCTCCAGCCCAATGCGGTCCCAGCAAAGTCCACTGTGGCCGCTCTTTGCTGATTTAGGCTGGTGTAATTGAGGCCAGATTGAGCCCTGAAACCTTCAGAGAGACTCTTCTGCTTTCCCTGCCTCTGGGATTAAGCACCGAAATCTCTGTGCTAAAACCCTCTTTGAATGGGGATGGCAGATAATGTGCAAACTGATTAAAAAAAAAACAGCGCTGGGGAAAGTTAAATATTAAAGAGCCAAGGCCCAGTTTTAACTGCTGCTGCCGTCCCTCCTTCATCTCATGCCAACTGCCTCCAGGATACATATGCTGACACTGATTTTCTACCTCACAAAAGCGGCCACAGCATGGGCTTTAAACTCAGGCCATTAATGCTGAGATAGGAAGCAGAAAAACAGAACAAAGGCAGTGAGGGGCTGCTCCGGCTCACACCCGCTCCGACCATGCCCAATCCATAACTGCAGCATTGCAGGGCGGCTATCCTGGCACCCCCTGCCCCAGCGAGTCATTTTGCTCCTCCGATGTTTCCTTTGGCTTCCCAATATTAGTAGGTCTGAAATATATTGCTGCCTGCTTAGCCCTGTTGTAACTAAACTCTAATTTTCACTAGCGGAGAAGAGGGATTTCGGAGAAACATCTGGTCTCATTTCATCGGGATAACAGCTCTGTCTCTATTTATACACACTCCAGGATCGTTGTAGCTCTCAGCTGTTCTGCACTCGACATCTCCTTTCAAGCTGCCGTGTCCCACTCCGTTGGGGCAGGTGGCAGGTCGAGGCCAGCCTGCTGCAACGTGAAACAGAAACCGGTCCTAAAAATGGGGGCTTGTGAGAGCTTGCCCTCTCAACATGTGGTGCTTGCTGTCTGCCGGGCTCGTGACAATGTGCCTTGATGGATGGGGTTGCTCCTGTCCTTCCATCCTGGTGGACAGGGAATGGGGAAAACTCATCCAAGTGGGAAAATGATATCAATTTGCTCAGTAATCCCAGAGATTTTACTGGGCAGGGATCAGGCCTGAAACGAGCCAACCTCATCAGTCTGAACAAGCTGACATCAATAATGTGGATTTTGGAGGAAAATTTAGACCATCGAGAAGAGAGTGGCTGGCCCTGGCTCTTCTCTACAAGGTGTTAACAAACAAGCTGTGACCCTGCAGAGACACGGGAGGGTCAGAGACTCTGCTTGGGAGGGCCGCACGTCCTAATTAATTCACCACTGTGGGAAAAATCCACTCTGCTGCCTCCACTCCAGTGCTCACAAGTCATCACATCTCATCCGGCATGTTTAAAAAAACCCTCAAGTCAAATGGCTGAGTACTTGGAAAATTACCAGACCGCGCGCGTTCATCAGCACGAGTTGCTGTATGAAATGAACGCTCATCTGAACGACGATGGCGTGTAGGTCGGCATTAATCATCTTGAGAAATCCTACCGTGCTGCCCTGCTCTTCCCTCAAACGGGCTGTTCCTCTGCTCCCATCTCGATCCGCATCTAGCCCTGCCTGCCTCCGAAACATAGCTATTTTAGCATCGCTCCCTTGCTTCCTTTCAGGCGATCTGGACCGTTTGTTAACTATTTTCTGATACACAGCTACAAAAGGAGGAGCTGCTCAGAGACACGGATTTTTGTAACCCAAATGGGACCAGAGTTTTCAGATGCTACTATTGATTGCCCCGAGGTTGCAAACTCCCTGGATCAGGACTGAATTTCACCCTGCGTTTGTACTGTCTGATGGGATCCTGCCCCTTCAATATACTACTTCAAAATACTATTCTCAGCCGTGACCTGAGGTCGGGTAGATCAATATTTGTTTACTCAGCTCAAGTCTAATTCTCATATGCGCTTGGTAATCCAAGTTCACCTGAACGCAACAGAAAGGGCCGCTCCCTGCATGAACCGGGCAGAAACGTGCACCCTTCCTCAAACACCACCCTTTAGGAGCAACTCTTGAGGAAGGAAGTATGAGTCTTGGGAGAACAGGGTCCAAATATAAACCCTGGTGATTACGTGGACACTTTGGGGCAGAGGGGTGACCATTTGAGCCCTTGCGAGCTCTTCGCTTCCAGGACTCTACTGTTTGGGAAACTTTTTTCCTGTTTTTTTTTTTTTCCCCTCATTTAAGTCAGTCCCTTTGCGGCACATTGAGTACCTTTGCAAAAAGCGTCAGAAGCGCACCAAACCGGCTGGTTTCTGTGTAATTGCTGGGAAACGTTCTCTCACCCTGAGCAAAACTATGCAGAGGAGACCAAGGGAGCAGCCTGAGATAACAGCACTTATTCTGCCAAGGGGATGCTTTTACAGTGAAATCTGTCTTCATCCTGTCCCCTTTACAAAAAGCAAATGTGAATGTGTGTGTGGCACTGATATTGTCCCTCCCGTGGGATTTGGGGAAGAAGGGAATGAAGAAAGGCTGGTGCTGGAATATAAAGTTCTCATCTTGGATATCTTTCCTCTGGGCCCTGGGGTGTGAGGGCTGGACACAAAGCTCAAGGCGCGGCTGGATGTGGCTGTGCCACGGTCTGATCGGAGACACTCACAAATCAGTGCAGGGCCCTTGTTAAAGTAGGTGGAGGTTCCTCTCTGCTGGAGACGCTCAAATCCTCTGCTCTGGCAACACGTCCCCTTGCCTTGCAGGTCAGGAATATCCAGACACAAAAAATCCTTCGGCTTGTCAAAAGCAGTCAGCTGGCTTTAAAGCCCAAATGACTTCCTTTTAAAGAAAAATATTTTTTTAAATTCACTTTTTAATAGCGACTGCCTGTCTCCTTCTGCCCCTACTTTAAAACAAAATAACCAGCCTCCAGCAACCTTCAGAATAGATCTATAAAACTCTCCAACTGACTTTAACAAGCAAAGGCAAGACTGTGACAAACCTGCCGGCTTTCTCTTCATGGAATGGATCGTCTTTGGGGAGCGCGGGACTGGCATTTAAAGAGGTAGCCTTTGAACTGGTCCCTTTTTTGTGACAATGCTGGTCCCCGGGACATCAGGGAGGTGACGACAGCAGATGCTGTGATGAGTCAGTGCAGAAGAGGCTGTGGGATGGACACGGGGTCAGCAAAAGGGTACGTTTGCTGGACTGTGCTCAGCCAAAAAGGTTTGGGTTTTATCTTTGGGCAAGAAATGAGGCCAGCAAGGAAGGAATGATTCATTTGTCCCTGTTTTTCTTGTCAGATTCCAGGTTAGGTGACTTGGCTTGAACTTTGAGAAAAGAACAATCACTAGATTTCTCTACATCTCTAGCAACACGGGCTGCTTCTTCTGGGCTGCCTATATTATTCATTTATCCAGCTTCTCTCTGCTATATTTTTGTTCTGTGTTGCCCAAACATAGACTCCCTTCTTTTGGTATGGTGAGCTGAGACAGATGCAAATAAATAGGCACTTGTGCTCTGTTGTGTGGTTACCTAGAGAGGCTGTTGTTTGCAAACAAAGACTGTACCAGGACACAAATAGCCTTGTTTGGTGTAGCCTGGAGATGTACTTCATTAAAAATACTGCCTGGGGTCCCCCGCGCTGCCCTTCAACACCTGTCATTGGAGCCGAGCGCGGCACCATCCACCAAAGCAGAACTGATCAAGAGCGCTGTAAGATGTTGACATTTCAGAAGAAAGGAGGAGCAAAATGTATAAGTTCTCCTCCTCTCCCCTCCCAATTCTCTAACCTATTGTTCCTTTAGATGTTTGAATAAATAAAGGAAAAAACCCACCACTCTGGAGCAGAAGGTGACCATTTCATGACAGCTCACATACCTGCAAATACAACACCCAGCTTTCTCCCCTGCCCTGCGAGCAGACCCAGGCAGCTGATACACGCTACCTTACACCGCAAACGGTAGCTGCTTGTGGTTTTACAGGGGCTGGATGCCAGTTCGGGGAATTCCCTCATGGACCACGTGGAAGTAGTGACTGTAGCTGCCAGCTCTCAAAGCCAGGTCCAGCCCTGCCTCCCACGGGGAGGGCACCTGCAGAGACGCTGGGATGGAGATGCATCCCTGCCTGTCACCTGCGAATCTCCTGGGAGCAGAACCTGCCCCACAGGGTTGATGGCCCTGGTGGGTCCTGGTCCAGGGCTCAGCATCACGGTGACACGAACAAGAGACCTCAGTCCCTGTTAAAAATGCAGAGATCATTAAAGTGACACACCTATGCTCACCCTGGTTCGAGCCGCATTTAAAGTCAAACGTAGGAATCCCAGAGTTGGTTCGTACAAAAGAAAATTGAATCTCATAGCAAGAATTGCCTTGTGGTGGAAAACGGCTGTGTGGTGCTGGTCACAGCAGCCCTTCAGCCCAAAGAGTGCAACCAAGATTTAGGGTTGCACGGAGGAGATTCAGGATATTGGAGTGCTACAGAGGCAGACTGAAAACGCTAAAAACTTCTTAGGCACTTCAGAAGCAACACCCGAACAGGAATGCCTCCACTGCACATGAGGTTAACACCACATTACGATAACAACCACAATCAGAGCGATGACACAGCTTTGCATTTCCGAGCAGCATTCCCTCCTGAGGAGAAGGTGTAGGCTTCCTTGGTTACCATGTGAGCCTGAGGTCTCCATCCCTCCGCCTTTGTTTCGCCTGCCGGAGTCTCTGCGAGGATTTTGGTGCTCTCTTCCAGTGGGTGCTGGTGCTTGGGTACTTTAACACATGAGCAACACCATCCCTCCAGGAGCCATACCTACTGCTTGTGCTGTACCTGGGTGGCATTTGGGGCATCAGATGTTCTATCTCAGTCAATCAAAGTGTCCCAGGATAAAAATACTGCCATTTCCTTTCTGCTTTTCCAGGAATAAAGCGTGCATTTGGAGTGCAGATGATGACAGCAGTGCCATCCATAGAGGAGAGGAGAGACTCTTGAAGGCGCTGAGCAGACAGGAGCAATGCTCAGCGGCTGCAGCATAGGGAGGAGGCAAGCAGCATGGGATGGTACCACTTTTACAGTCCCTATTCTGCCCTTAATTACAAGCTTAAGTGACAGCTAATAAAGATGATGCAAAGCAAATAAATTGAGCTGCTGCTCTAATTAAGCAGCTTTTGCTGCATGCAATGAGCCAGACCCATCTGTGTCATAGTTCAGCAGAAGCCAGGAGGGTTCCGCGAGGGATTCATTTGAATTTCATCTGAAGTGCTTCAAGGAGGAAAACGCAGCGCTGACCATCTTGTTTCCTACACTGCTAGCCAAGAAACACTAGTCCGTTCCCCAGACAGTCATCGTGGCCAGGGGCATTCACGTACATCTCATTTGATTGCAGCTGCCTTTATGGCAAGTACATTAACGTGAGACCTTCCATTGCTTGTGGGAGGGAAGCAGCAATGTTTTTTCTGGCCAGGTAACGCTACCGCAATAACACTTCATGGCTGTGCCCCTGTTTTTTTAACCAGCCTCGTACAACAAAGACAAGAAGCGATTACTACTGGACGTATGCTCATTTGATGGATGAAATGAGCTGACAGACTCCTCTTGGCAAATTGCAGCAAAAGGCTTTTCAAGTCATCCACTTCATCGCACAGGTAGGGGCTGATGCTCAGGAAGGGCAGATGCGAAGGACAGCACATAGGGAGAGAGCCTGCAGCATGACTGCCCTGCAGATATACAGCTTTAATTTGAGGAGCCTGAACTCCCAAACCACAGCTAACACTCCCGCAAACCTCCGCTCTCCAGATGTGCGATGCCCAGTCGTCTCTGCAGCTACAGACCATAATGTTTAGGGCTCCCTGGGCATGAGTCTAAATTTTTGCCTGAGAAATATTGAGCATCTGGGAGATGCATAGGATATTTTTCCATGGAAGAGCACAGTCTCAGCACCACATCTTCTGTGACCACAGCTGATATTTTAAAATCTGCCTGCCCTGGAGAATAGCCAGTACACGCTCCTTTTGCAGGACTCCCATCCAGGTTGTGTACGACATCTTGTAACCACATGCCCTGGAATATCTGAAAATGGTACCAGTGTTCAGCTTGAGCCTGCCTCCTTCTCCTTCACATCACCATAGCACACCAGGGCTAGTGGTCATGACCCTGGTAAGAAAGGCACTTTGTTCTTAGATATTAAGATACCATTTCCTGGAGCTAATCCTAGAAAGAAAAAGGGGATAGCGTAGAAAATCTCACATCCGTTCAGACGCAGGGCACTCCAAATTGTGCAGCATCAACTGGACCTCTGATCAGGGCATGGCACCCTGCACGGGTCCCATCCATCTGTCCTGTCACCAACACTTTGTCTTTGGAGCTGTTGCAGGATTTCATTAGAAGAAACCAACTCTGTTCCTCATCCCAAGTGGCCAAGCAAAAGCATGGTCACAACTGAATGAAGATAAAGACAAGGCTGCGTAGGTGGTGTGATCACTGATGCCAAGCAGGAGCTGCCTCCAATACGATTAGCCAGCAAAGTTTACCCCATGCCAAAGGATATGTATGGCATGGCATGGGCTGGATGGCCACGGTGTACGTGCGGCATGGCACAGCACCTTCACAGGGTAACTGCTTCATGGACCAGTAACTGCTCAGCATACCATGGTCTTCCTCTTAGGGTCACTATGGTAACAAATAGCCACACTGACGTCTCCAGACCCAAATCTGTTGTCTCGTACTCCCTCCCCATATGCATTCTCATCGGCCTTCTGGGCAGAGAGTTGTGTTTCAGCCCATGCAGTGCATTATTTTATCTGAGAATACTTCTCTCTGAAAAATCACAGGCAAACAACAATGAAGCTTCAGAGCAGGAGATCCCCCAAGGGAAAAGGATGAGTTTGTGGTTAAACCGTGGGATGGGGAGTCAGCAGATTGGAGTTTCTCATCCCCTGACTCTGTGAGCTTTGACTCACTCAGTGACCCCTGCATGGTTCATGCGTGTTTGGTTTGCCTATCTGGAAAACCAGTGCGATGACACTGCAACAGCAGCACGTGGCCTTTTATAGCAGCTGGGAACCACTGTGTGCCACTGCAAAGGCACGTTATCTCACTACAAAAAAAAAAAAAAATCAAGACTTCAGGATGCACAACATTCCTCCGCAAAGTTTTCTGGTGGTGTGGTTCACCAGGGCTGCAAAGACCTACTTGGGTATCTAAATATTTACCCAGCATTTACGTATTTATCCAATATTGCAAGCATCCGTCAGCACCCGATGCCTGGTCCCCTGGCGATGCAGAGCCATGGGGGCAGCTGCACTGTGGGGCTGGACCGCTTCAGGCAGCAGTGACCCTGCCACGTCCCCAGCCACCCTGAGGTGCAATGGGGCACGGAGGGGCCTGGAAGGAAAAGGCACCCTTTCTTTTTCTCTTTCCCCATCCCCATAACTCAGCATTGTTTCTTCTCAGCACTGGTCTCACTGCAGGGTCTTGTTGAGAGAGGTTGGTTGATCTGACCTTGGTGAGGCTGCTTGCACAGGTTCCTCCTCTTCTATCTCATGTGCTTCATCTACCATACCCAGAGCCTTGCACCTATTCTGTAAAGGCAGCTGAGAAGGTAAGGAGGGTTTCCTCCTGCAGCTCCAAGCAGTAACCTGCTTCCACCCATCTGTATCCCTCATAACGCTGCCTTCCTTCTCACACAAAACAGATCCTCGACCTACCTCAGTAGTGGCCATGCTGAGCTGGTTTGAGTGTACCAGAGATGGCAGAGCACAGCTCCATTGGACGGTCTCCTTCTCTGAGATGCTCCTCGACTTGCCCACCTCCTCCTGAAGCTCAGACACCAGGCAGAGGGGTTCATCTACCTGGTCACACCTCCCACAGCCTTGCTTGCTGTCCCACTTCATCTCCAGGAATACCCCCACGCACACCTCGCAGTCTGAAGCCCGGGCGGTCGCATGCTTTGACAGAAGCTCTGCCTGGGTTCTGCATTGGTTCTTACCCAGTGCTAGAAGCTCAGGAGAAGCAGAGGACATGCTTTTTGGCAGGTGGTTTCCATGCTGCTGTGCACCTGCCTGCTGCTGCATGCCTGCTGTGCAGGGACGGATACCTGCACCCCAAGGTATTCATTGTGAGTTCAGGGGCCACCAGCCCTCCACAGCTTCATGCACTGGAAAAAGCCCGGCTCTGAGAAGTTGACAGCATCTCCAGCCCCCTCTTCGCTTGCTCTGCCTTGTCCATTTGCCCAAAACTCTCCACAACACAAGGGACTGCTGCTTTTCATATTTGGGCAACATCTTACAATGTAAGCCCTGATTTCAAATGAGCCCATTAAATACTACATTTGCAAGAATAGAGCTGCCTCTCCTCACCAATATATCTCCAGGCTCTTTACAGAGGAGAAGAGGGTCTTGGCCCCCATTTGCCCCCGATATCCCCAAGTGTGGACACTGGACTTACAAGTGACTTGTGCAAGATCTTCAGGCAGAGAAGCAGCAGCAGAGCTGGAAGGTCTCGTGAGTCCCATCCCAGTGAAGTTGCCTAAGAACAGGACATACAAACAAAGGTTACATGCAGGTTGCAAAAGGTGGAGAAGATAGAAGGAAAGGTTAAATCCAAGATGCAAGGCAGCATGATGTTCAGATCTCACCCCCTTTCTACACGTCACTTCCAAATTTACCAGCCCGTCCCACTGTACATGCCACCACGGTCGTGGAGTATTCACGGTACATATTTGCCGTGCCCTTGAAAGCGCAGAGCTCTGCACGAGTGGTGGGTATTTCTCCAATTATTTGCACTGGGAAAAAGGGATGACAAGGATTAAAATCCACAGGGCCTCATCTATCTGCACCAAGGAGGTAAAATCCACAGAAGTGTCCTGCAATAATCAACATAGACTGAAAGAAAAAACATTCCAAATTGAAGCATAGCACAGAATTGTCCCAGCACAACAGCTGGTCCTCAATGCACACTGTCTGTTTTCCACCAGGTCCCATGGGACAACATCGCAGGGGAGAATCCACACAGCCACAGCAAAACCAGTCACTGACCCCAGTTTCATCTGGTTGAGACTCTGACCCCATGACTTAGAGAGCACCAGTATCATTTGAGAGATGGGGCAGCACAGTGGTCAGTGTGGCAATGGGAGAGATCAGGATTTGGTTATCCAGACTTTGCTGCGTGCTCAGGGCAGTGTTGGTTTAAAACTCTTGTGCTGCTGTGGGATGGGAAGCAGTTACGTTCGCCCCCTTCTCTCTTGCAGGTCCCAGTGGGTGTCCATTACTGTGGGTTAAATTTTGCCGGTGTCTTGGCCTGCTAGGGTTTGTGTCAGGAAAACCGTCCTCTTCCCTTCACTCCTGGAGAGCTGGTGATGGATCTGGGCAGAAGGTATAGCACGACTAATGAACTAAAGTATTAATTCTCATTGGATTAAGAGCAGAGCAGCAGCCCTGGGAAACGAGGGCCACTGCAGGTAAAGTAGAGGCTCACTTAATGCATGTTCTTAGAGACGACGAGACCACATTTTAATCTCCTGTCTGAAAACACTCTATGTAGAATACTTTGCACGTTCAAGGTAGTGTGCAAAGAGCACTCATGCTAGTCTGGAGAGAGCTACAGGCAGCATTAAGCCTGCCTGAAAACTAAGAAAACCAAAGCACAGAGAGGTTTTGGGCAGGGCTGGGTCCTTCTGTCCTAAGCCCAGAGCTTCTCAGTGCTGCAATAATTCACATAAGCACATGAGCCAGCCTAGCATCGCAGGTTGGGGTGCCAGCCTGCCCCTGGGCCGACATGCCACCCTGACACCCTTCAGCCTGGCGGGGGTGCAGGGACTGTTCCCCTGCTGAAGGCACATCCTCTCCCTTTGCAAAAAAAACCCCAACCCAACTCTCCGGCCCTCAGCCCCTGCATCTTTCAACGTGTGGGCGACGCTTACGCAGTCCTTCTCGCATTAAGCCCTTCAGGCTGATGATCCACCCCCTTTGGCTTTGTCCATGCAGGAGCATTTTGTCTCATGCCTTGATCCCATTTCTGGAGTCAAAGGGAGTGAAAACGTCCTTTCCTCTGCAAAAATACATTGGTATTCCCAGTTAAAAAGCAATCCCCACCTAGTTAAGCAAGGGCTTTGCTAGTTGCTGGGCTGATGCTGCCATCTTCTGCCAACCTGGTGCTTTGCTGCCGAAAATTTCCCCAGCCCTCGGCCCAAGCACCTGTCCCCGTGCAAGGTAAACGAGAAAAAAAATGCAGGCACGTAAGAATTTAGGAAAGGCCTCATGGTCCCTCATCGGTCCCTGCAGGTGGAGATCCAGATGTGCGTCACGGAGGTTGTCCTCTTCAAGCCTTTGCATCGTGGTTGTGGATGCGAGCGAGGGGTGCTGAGCTCTCCAGGATGGAGAAGGCACAGGCTCTGTGTGAGGAATCACATCCAANTTAGGAAAGGCCTCATGGTCCCTCATCGGTCCCTGCAGGTGGAGATCCAGATGTGCGTCACGGAGGTTGTCCTCTTCAAGCCTTTGCATCGTGGTTGTGGATGCGAGCGAGGGGTGCTGAGCTCTCCAGGATGGAGAAGGCACAGGCTCTGTGTGAGGAATCACATCCAAAAGATTAAGGGGGTAAATACATGCAGTTAATGCGACTGCTAAGCAGACTGTTACTAGACACAGCTTGAGCTGTTCACAGTTCTTCCTGAAAACACAGGAAAATCAAACATTTAATTCAGAGAGAACAGCAGGATTGCACGATTTATCTCCTGACACCCATCCAATAAGTTTTGTTTTGGCAGGGATACAGAGTAATTGGTGTGACTGGCACTAAAGCTATGGCAGCAGTGTGCTGTTGATCACAAGGTAAGGA
>VZSC01004063.1:0-21002 GCA_013398225.1 Steatornis caripensis
GTCCATTCAGTTTCAGGTGCACACAGCACCCACAAGGGCCCGTGCTAAGATGCGTGTCGCGCTACTTTGTGCCTTCTCCCTGAGTGCCCGTGGCTTTTCGCACGCTTCTGCCTTTCCCCAGCAGATGCTCTGAGCGTGCCTGCAGATGCTCCACGGGCATGGGGCGGCAGGAGGGATGTGCTCTCTTACGTGCCTTGTGTGCATCCTGCAGCAAAGTCCCTCGAGCCTTTCCTCCGCAGGCCCCTATGTTCAGTGTGACAAGCCCCACGTGTCAGGCCCCGTCAGTTTGGGGATTTGATGTTCATAGACAGACGTTATTTGTTTATTTAATCTTAATTCCATGCTTGCATTCAAGGCAATGACTTTGCACATGTGTTTACTCACTCTTGTATGCAGGCTCATGTCCTTGTACCCTTGGGTCATTGTACATTTAGCTGGAAAAATACATATATGTGTAATACGCTGTTAATATTTAATCAAACTGCCTAGTAAGATTTCCACCAAGCTAATGTTCAGAAAACTGAATAGATTAAAAAAGAGAAGGCAACCATCATAAATGGGATTATTTTGTAAAGTCTCGAGTGAGTTACGTTTCTGTGCTGTTATATATGACAGAGGAAAATACTGTAGAGAACATATTCTTTGCCATGTATCTGCATTTTCATAAATGACAAGTAACAAAGTTGTGGCGGCTCATACTGCAGATGCAATCCCCGCTCTGTTTTATATTTTTAAACAACATGTCCTTGGATGAGTTAAGTGTCCCATCATAAGTTCAAGCCTTCAAGTAAATTCTGACAAATTGTAAATGTAATTTAATTACATTAGGGGGAAGAAACAAAGACATTTCCTAGGCTAAGATTTTGCAGAGATGTAGGTTGAACCCTTCATTGGGCTAGCTTTATGCAATATGCTGACCGCAGCCAGCTTAACTGAGCCAAGTCCTCGAGTCGTTTGCGTGTGTATATGTCAATGGGCTTTTTTCCCCCAGCTCTCTTGCTGGAAAAGTCGCTTTTCTTGCTGTTATCACTTTCAACATCATGATTGAACTGTGAATTAACATTGCAGAAGACCATCTGTAGTCTCTGGTTCCTGACTGTACAGATACTGTTTCCACAAAGTCTCCTCTGAACTGTCGAACTGTGGAAGAGCATGTTAGATCTATCCAGCATTTGGACAAAAAAATTGCTGGTTTTGATTTTGTATGGACAAACATTTCAAAGCACTTTAGTACAGCTGACAGGTGGCAAAAATGAAAGGTGAAGATTTTCTCATGTAAACAAGTTTACATGTCATGGGAGTGACGACATTGGCAGAACTTAAGATTTCTTCTTTCTTAGCCTCATCTTCAGTCTCTTAGGCCACAGATTTCTTCAGGCCACCAAGTCTCGGTCATGGAGTTGAGCTCAACATGCAAGTCAATCTTGTGATTGACACTTGTCCATGCTTTCTGGAGAGAGATGAGTTTGTTCTAGCCCCAGCTTCCCAGGCGTTGCAGCGGTTTCTGTCCGAGTTGAAGCACTGATCGCGCTCGCAGCCTGCTGCTTGGCTCACAGGCTCTGCACAAAACATCCTTTCTCTGCAAAAGGTCTAGCAGAGAGATCAGCCCATCCCTGGGGCCTCCCCGGGGGACCGTGCTCCCCACTCGAGGGTTAACAACCGAGGAGGGCTGTGCCCAGCTCCTGAGTTCCTCCTGATGGGAAACCATCTAGACAACGGGCGTTTGCCCTTCCACAGAAAGACATTTACCTTGCAGTTCCTCTACACTCTAAAGACCATACTTCGTTCATCTTCCCCACTGCTGCGCTACATGCTCTAATGGCTAAAGCAGATCATTGCAATGCTGGTTTTACTGTTTGTACTTTAGATGAAAGGACGTGGTTTTGACAAGACATCTGCTGAGTAAACCACTGTTCTTTTTCCTTAATCAGCATGCTGTGCCTTGTCCTCTTAATCTCTCCTAACTGGCAAAAATAATTGAGCTCACAGTCTCAGAAGCATAGGCTCTTACGGGATTATTTATGGCACTGACTAATTTTGGATTTATTTCTTAAAAGGTTCCTGTTTTTAAAAATCTAGGCACCCCTAGTTTTCCATCCATTAAAACTTTCATAACACTGTCAGGAATTTTATCTTTTCCTTTTTTAAAAAAATATTACTCTATCAAATAAATCAGCAAATCATTTAGATTAGGTATTTAAAAACGTGACCGTTTCTACGTGGATTCTTCAGTGTCCCGTAAAAGTTGTATCCTTCTTCCAATGAGGGTATTTTTGAGATGTCTCTTTTACACACCTGTCAATTTTTGCAGCACTTATAAGAACCTGGTACCTCAACTGACTTCATTGTTACGTTTGGTTGGTGGTGTTTAATGGTTTCAAAGGCAATAGGCAGGTTGGGTTCAGACAGATAGACTGAGTGTATGCTTAAGCTTTGTTTCTCTAGAACCAAGCTAAAAGCTAATAGCCTCTGTTTTATTAAGGCTGTACTTATTAGCTTCACTGATAGATTGGATTCATGTGATTTTGATTTGGAGATGCCTTGCAAAGCTCCTTTGTAAAGGGGGCTCCGCATGATGCAGAAGTCAAATAAATGAGGGCCACGTGAATGTGTGAAACCTGACAATCTCTCTACACCATGCCCTGAAGATGTAGATCATGGTAATGAAGAGAGCATAAATGAGCAAGCTTATTCATGGCATATGTAGGCATCTTTCATTACAGTTTGTGCGACTGATGAACTGGATTTGGATCCGGTTTCTGAAACTGGCTTTGCTGCTGAGTCACTGTGGGTTGGTGGCAGAGGATGGTATGAATAAGCCCTAGCACCAGCAATCTGTGTCCTGCTCCACCGGTGACTCAAGACTAACCTCAGCAAAGTCATTTGTTCTCTCTATGCTGTAGTTTTCCCACATTTGAAAAAGGGAGGGGTGAAGATGAACCCACCTTTTCTGGTGCCAGGACACACGGGAAGAGCCCTATGTAAATGCAACGTATGACTAACCTTTCTTCTCCAATGTTCTGATCAACTTGTCTCTTAGAGGAACTGCTGAAACTTCTGTTCTCTTGTTGAGTTTTTGGAGATACAGAGCCCAGGTGTTGTTAGTGACATCACGTAGGCAAGCAGACAGTCATGCAAATAAGCAAAACTGAAGTTAACTTCACCTGTGTTTGTCACTGCAGCGTGCAAGTACCCACGTGCTGTACCAATTTTAGCTCTTAGATGAGGAGGGGGAGGCAGCTGGTGTTTTGCCAGTCTAGGGGAGGAAGATGGAAGGCAGAGAGTCAACAACTGACAGGAACTGAAATCTCTGCCTTCGAGATGTGTTATCAGGCAGTGGAGAGGAGTGAGAAACTGCAACGGTTCCACAAGTGTGGTTGCTGTCCTTGATAATGTACTTCTTTGGAGACTGTTGCTGTCCCGTTCGGTTTCAGAAAACCTGAGCTCCCTGACCTGCTGCGCACAGCCCGCTGAGATCGGGCGGCCGCCAGGGCAGAGCACGCAGCTCGCTGGCTCATGGCGCTGGGCGTCTCCGCAGAGCCTTGCTGGGATGCCCTCTGCTGCTGCTTTCTTTTTTCCAGCTCAGTTTCCATTAAACATATGTCAGCACTGGCCAGTGCTGCAGCCGTTGAAGCCTCCTCTTCCATCTTGATCATGTGAAGTGGAAGTTGTGCTGGTCCTGGCATGTTCATCTCCTCTGGCCTTTGTGACAGCTCAGTTTATGGTGTAACTCCTTAAAGGTGAATTGGAACCGCAGGCACTTTGTCAGTGTCTGGCTTCATCTGTCTTCCCGGCTCTGTGGCTATCACCTTCCCGAGGGTGGGAAGGAAAATGATGTACCAGGCCACTTTTCCATACTCTGCAGAAGAGTTATAGCTTGTAAGAGGGAAGAAACAAATGGCCCTCAACTTCTCGAGTGCTCTTACGTCTCAGAAATACTCTCATGAAATGCTCCAAATGAAAAGCTTTTGTCTGCATTTTTAATCACTTAGCCAGACATGTAACTGTTGTGGAGGGGCTTCATTTACTACTTTGCTGAAGTGTGGAGTCCTAATTTCTGGTTTCGTCTGAAGACCATTTCAGACTTGGGCTCTTTGGAAAAAGGAAATGAAAGTGAGTTCAAGAACCCTTTGTTTTCTGAACCCCTGGTTCCCACTCAGGAAAGCGTGTTCGTGCCACAAACGGATAAAAACTACAAGGGTTCATTCAGGAAAGTAACCCCCGTTTAATTGATCTATTCACAATCACAAAATGAAAGACAGTATCTATTAGGCTTTGACATGTGGATTGAGTATGCTCCTTTTGTTTCTAGATGACGTTTTACCCCTCTCAAACTTAGCTAAAAATGTAATAGCCCCTCAGTTCAGCACAGATTCACAAACCTCCTTTGTCTCTTCTTGGTCAACCATTGACTCTTTGTGAAGCCCGACAAGGAATCACAGTCTCAATGGAGAGTGCCACTATGCTGTGGAGTAAGAAAAAAAAAAAAAAGAATATCATGAATTACTTACAAAGTTCACTGAGATACAGCCACTGACAAGAAGAGTAATGGCTAGCTTCTGTGCTTAACTCTTCGAGGTATTTTTTTTTCATCACATAGACTTATATTACTGAGCCACAAAGGTGTAAATGGGCTGAAAGTGCTTCCTGTATTGATAGAATGATGGAAAAGCTATCAAGTATTGTGGGACATGCATGTTTTTCATGGCATCATGTTTTATTTTTAAGTTCAGAAATACCAGCTGCTTCAGAAGAACAAACCTACAATCTCCATGAAACATGAAAGATACTGCCTGCTTGCTCCTCGCTGTGCAAGCCACAGCAGCTGGACCTGGTTTGTATCATTGAAATGAGGGTGAATATCCACAAGGAGCAGGTTAATCAGGTCTCATCCTAATTTTCATACCAAGAGAGGAAGCACTAACTAGTTTCCTTGGGATGTGTGGGTGAGATTCGAGGGAATATGGGATAAGGTGGCCTTAAGGCATAGCTGTGCTTTTCCAAATCTGTACTGTCCTAGAGGCTAAAGCAGACAGCAGTCCCAAGCAGAGCATGAGCAGGCTTCTAAAATGTGCTCCGCTTGCTGTCACCCGCTGTCACTTGGGCACTGCTATAGAATTACAAGGACTGTTTCTGCAGTGTCAGGAGCTACCTGATGTGCTGGGAGCCATAAACTGCATCAGCCAAACCACACAACGCAAACAAAAACATTATTCATTTATTTATTTTAAATTCAACCAGACACATAAAATCCCACTGTTTCACCAATTTACATGCATATAATTTTCTTGCACATCTTTTAAGATAGCTGAGTCCCCTCAGGCTACGACAGCTGCTTACGTGGGTTAGGTTAAGGTACAGTGCTGTGGGCTGTAACACTGATGAACCCTCTGCAAAACACACCCCCACTCTGCCAGAGAACTCTTGGTAAGGGCTTGGAGTGTTTCTAACCGGTTCTGCTCTTGCTCCACAGCAGCCTCATCTGCCCCAGCGCATTTCCCTCGCCTCCCGGTGAGAACGTGACACATAACCATGCAAAGCCTTATCAAAGCCACAGGGGCGGTGAGTTAAAACGCTAGCAGCCCGCAATATAAAGCCTGTTCTTCTGCTGTTAACTCTGGGAAACTTATTTCCCAATCTCACTTACATGTTTGCATGACCGTTCCATTATATCGTGCCCAAAGAGCATTAATAAGGACAAGGTGTAAGTAGTGGTCTGCGCTGGCTTGCCGATTGCATCCTATTACGTCTTGGGATTCAAGAGCCCTCCCTTGCACGGGCGAGGAGCTGCAGCCGTTTAACAGACACTGTCGATGTTCAGGGTTAACATCTCCATTTCTGCTGGCCTCCTAGACAGCAGAGAAGTGCTTTACTCGTCAGACAGAGGCAGCTTTCAGCCTCCTTCCTATTACCCTTCCCTCTTACCATCGATACCGTGCACCAAAATGGCACATTTTCCTGGCTGAAACTTCACTGTGTGGAAGGCTGTTTGCAACAGAGCTATGCCAGGGAATTTCTAGTTTTTGCATTATTTCATGCCCAGCCCTAAACTTTTTGTTTAATTAACAGTGTATCTTTTAGAAACAGGAGCAATGCTTGCAGGCAGATGCCCTAACTTTAAAGGCCACATGTACACCACCTGTGCAACTAACTAGAGGCTTTGCCTAGGACTAGTTTCAAGGCCTAAATCAATATAAAATGAGATTTTGTTCAGCTTTATTCTAGCTGCAAAAAGGACTCCAAAAGAGTCTTCTCACAAGGAGGCATGTAAGACCCCAAAAATCACAGTAAAGGTAAGGTGCAAAGTTTTACTCCTGATGTTAATTAACAGCTGAAATAATTTGCCAAGAGAAAAGCAGATTTTTCCATCCCTTGCAGTGTTATAGACGGCAACTTTTTAGGAAATGGGAAAACTTGCCCTTGTAGCTTTAAAATAATTTAACCTCTCCCCACTTTACCATCTGATCCTCATCATTTAGTATGGCTTGTAATTAGATTCTGCAGGCTTCAGTGAGGGGTGCTTGTTCAAAAGCACAGCCCGACAGCTGCTCCCTGGGTCCCGCTACACAGAAATGCTGGAAGCTCTGGGTGTAAGTGGGGCTAAACCACCCACTTACAGATCAGGACAGTGAATTTTATTCTATAGCATGCACTTACCATGTATTTTAAAAGCGAAGCCAAGGTCTGCTGCATTTTCTTCAGAGGAGTTATATGGCCTTATCCTGGAAAAAGTAAGTTAAGCGCAGTTGATGCAAGGTTTCCTGTTGATGATGGTTGTTCTACGCTGTGTCAGAGGCGACACCAGGGTTTCTTTCTTAACACTTAGCAGAACTGTACTCAAACTGATGGCCACAACACTTTCTCTTCGGATCTTGTTGGAACAAATAAGAAAACATTTTAAAATGGCTGCATTTTGTTTACAGGCTCCTGGGTGAATGTACGAGCCTGTTTTTTGTTTTCTGTAAGACTCATGCAGCGGTTCTCTGAGTTGCTGAGCAATGGCAAGTGTAGTTAGAGCTTTACATAGAAATCAATGGGAGTTGGATATACGCATGACTACTCAGACACACACAATTTAGAGGGACATTTACAGAATGTATTCAAATGGCTTGTTTTTCCTAATTACCTTGGTTATAAGCAGTTGTCACAATGCTCGGTTTTGTTTTCTCATTTCTGTGCTTTTTAGCAATACTGAACCTGTTGGAGAGACAGATTTGTTTTCTTTTTTTAATGATTATTGTCTACACTGATGGCTTTCCCCCAATAAAGTCAACGTAGGACAATTGATTAATGTTGTGACTAGTCATTTGTGTCCTTTCGTAAAGGTTGCAGTTATATCTGTGTTACTTATATTTTAAGATGCAGACCGTAAACCTGATTTTAGGAGGAAAGCATAAGTGGAGTATGTGTTACTGTGAGGATAGACTGGAAATTAAAAAGCTGGATAGACAGTCCAGCAGTCTTTCCCCCTGCCTCTATTACCAAGTTAATAGCTGATAAATCGCAGGTTCCATAAGCTTACTTGTGAATGCCTTCTCTTTCTCAAATCATGTCAAACCGTGGAGTCCCTCTCAAAGTTGTCATAGTAATAAAGAAAATGAGGTTTCAATGTTTTTCCTACTGCCTAGTCTGAAATAGACAGACCAGGCAGAAGGAGAATATTTTTAGCTGAAAAAGTATGAGAGGAGAATATTGACTGCTGCGGTATTCAAGCAAATATCCATATGGATACTACGATTAATACAAATTGTTCTAAACCGTTCCCTGTTGATCTGCTTATAGCACTTTCTCTCACGCTTCTCATCATATTAACCTTTTAACTTCAATACTGTGTAAAATACTTTGCCATCTGAATGCTGAGCAATTGATCCTTGACAACGTAATGTGGAGTTAGTACTTTACACATCTAACCCAATATTGTGCCTGTGTGTTTAAGGTAGAAATGTAATAGTATTTGACGTATAATTAAACTGCTGGCTGCTGTTCCGCTCAGTTAAAAGACTCTTTTGGTCGGAGATGTATCACAATTGGGAATTCCCTCTATTTCCAAATCCTACTGTAGTGACATACTGGGTAACAGTGAATCTGCCTGGCATACATCTTAGGGCCGATACCCTGTGGTGCATTAGGGGATGCTAGGACTGTAAAGCTACGCCTAGATTAGGATATTAAAAGTATCCAGGTCTGTTTGCTGGTAAAGAGACCAACAGCCATGATGTACTCTGCCCACGTAAGCTGTCTCTTATCCTACAAAACAACCTGGTTGGGCACAAACTGCCTACTGGGAATGGTTCCTAAGGAGTTCGAACTCTGGAAGTGTCCTCAGGGGTGGCCTGGGACAGTGCTGGCTGGCACAGCCAAGAGCAAGGCAGATTATGCGAACAGTTTACCAACACGGGATGTACGAGTTTCCCAGTAATAGTCTCTGGCACTGTTTAATGCAGTACTACGTGCTTAGCGTGATTTTCATGCCAGTTTCATACCGGTTCTTGCTATTTAGCTGTAGACTTGGTTCACCATATTCCAAATACATCTTGTTCAACCCATTTGTCATTTGAAACATTAAAGGTGTCAGTTTCCCAAGTCGAGTATGGAGGGGAGGGCTGGCTGGTCAGGGGCATTTGAGGCTGAACACCGAGAGTTCCGGCCATTCTTTGTTGCTTGAACAGATGAGGAAATGGTAGGATACTGAAGTCCCACCTATAGTATATACAGGTAGCGAAAAGTGTCAGAGCATCCTCTAACTGCATAGTTTGGAAAGACAGTATACACAAAACGGGCTGCCCAGGGAGGTTGCGGACTCTCCTTCCCTGGAGGTGTTCAAAACCCGCCTGGACGTGTTCCTGTGCACCCTGCTCTGGGGGCACCTGCTTTAGCAGGGGGTTGGACTGGGTGGAGATCTCCAGAGGGCCCTTCCAACCCCTGACGTTCTGGACTCTGTGAAAACAGCAAAGGGAGTAATGAAGTAGGCCAGACAGCACAATTGTATAGGATACACACTCTCCTGTTGTGTCTGTGCTTTGCCTGCCTTCTATACTGACTTCAGCTTTTTTTTCCGGATTGTTTATTATTTTTCATTCTTTGCTGAAGGTTTACAATCCACCACCAGCAATTCATCAGCAAACTCCAGGTTAGCAACCCACGATGCCCAGAAATGCACAAAAGACTTTTTCAATAACCAGTATTCAGTGGAGGTTGAGTAAACAAATCTACAAAATTGTGATTTGCTTCTGGCAAATGGAAATAACACAGAGAGGGGTGGATTTCAGTGGGCTTTAATTTGGGCTGATTCCAAGCAGATTAAATGAAACATTTATTCTTCTTCACAAAACCAAATTAAAAACCCCTGCCAATGCTGTTTGCATCATTACTGTGTATATGCTAATACAGAATTGTATTTCAGAATTAAAGACTATAATCTAAGATCACACACACCCCCCCCCAAAAGAAAAAAAAATCATGAGTATCAAGGGATTTTTTTTCTAGGTTGTATTTTTTATTCGTGTTGGATGATATATTGTATGCTCTTTGGATTTGGTACTTTGAAAATACCTCTTAATTATACTGTAGAAGTTTAATTGTGGGTAAGTAATTCTAGTACCTATATTGCTGGATGTGAACAGAACCTAAAGAAACTGAGGAATGTCCTGAAAATGAAGAATAATTACGCTTTTGGCCAACAAATAATGTGGTACATTTTGGAGGGGGGAAAAAAAACCTCGAGGGGGAAAGGCAGCTGGTCACCATTAGCAAATAAATGGCAGGAAGTCATACTTCACATGGAACTAGAATAACACAAATGACACAGTGAAGCAAAAGCTAATAACTGCAGCCATTCTGCTGGGGGCAAGTAATTGAGAGACATGGGAAGCAGTTTTAGGAATGCCAAAAAATACATCACTATTGGCTATTTGATGGCACATGTCAAAAAGCCATAGTCAGCTAAAAATTAAAACACATTTGAATAGATGTATGTGTAGCATCTTGGGCAATATCCTACAGATACAGAGTTAATGCTCAGGAATGACACACGTGAGGAAGGCATTAAGGTATTTACACTCCATTTTCGGTCTGTTATATACATAAACTGTGAACAGCTTAGATGTGAAAATTCTCCAAGTCCCAGTGAGACAACATGATGTACTATACGAGCTGTGCAGATTGCTGGGTCATCTCCTTCCGCTGCAAATCCATAATGGCCAATACTGAATGCGAAGATTGCAAAGGAGACGCAAGTTCTTACAGTCTCATAATTACTCCATTCAGTGCGCCAGACTGTATTGTGTATTGACTCCCATGTCAGCTTACAGATAATAGCGGTAGAGGAAAAATAGCTATGAATATGGTGTTATTCCAGGTAGGTGTTCTTAGCACTGAAAATAGGAAATAAACCTTTCTTTTTCCAGACCACTATTAGATTATTTTTATTCTTATTATGAAAAAGAAATATAACCCAAGCTTTTACAATCGTAATTTTTGCAACGTTCTTTGCTTGGCTTTGACTATATACCACTTATTTTGCTTCTCTGATTAGCCGCATTGCCTTTGCAGCAATGAAAGGTACTCACAAAAAATAATATCCGCAAGTATATCCAGGGACGGCAGCATTAGCTTGCCATTGGCCGGTACCTAGGCAATAACGCTGGTTTTGCACTGGGCAGACTTCAGTGGGATGATTTTTGTGTGGGCAAAATGATTACTGCCTGGCTTTGGCGGTGCTGCTCAAGAGGAGCTTGTGTCCTCCTTTTCTTCTCACGGACTGGGCTGGCTGGGAGCCACTGGTGGGGTCTTTTTTTATGTTGGGAAATGATTCCTCCTTAGGATTATTTGGATCACCTAAGTTTTCGTTTAGAAGCTTCTGTGCAGGCGTAAACAACAAAGGCCTTGGAAATGTCTTTTGTATCTTTTGCCTTCTTTCTGAGGAACAACACGCTTTTCTTAAGAGACTGATGCTACGCGTTAGGAGGTTTTAGTTTGTGCAGGGTGTTGGTCCTGGATGACTCGGAGTGCTACAGAGAGGTGTAGGGACCAGGTGTCCTTGGAGCCATTGGGATGGTGCAGATTCCCACCGGCCTCATCTTCTTTCAGCAGTGTAACAGAAGTAACACTTTTAACAGCGAGTCAAACATTACTGATGTTTCATATTGATTCCTGAGTGTAAAGGTCAGTACGAATTGTGCCTGGAACACTTGAATGCCACCCCTGAGCGGGCTGAGGAGGAGAGCGGTGGCCCTGCTTTTGTGATCTTCAGCCCTGTAAGTGCCATTAAAAAGGAAGTGAAACGGAGGACATATGATTTGTAGAGTGTGACTGTTCTGTCACCTTCTTCCTTGCAAAAACATATTGATTTGCACTTGCAGGGCAGGCTTGTTTTAAGGTGTCAGGGCAGTAGGATATCGAGTTTATCAAAGTGAACAACCAACTTTAGAAGTCCTAATAGACAGCAGGAAACAAAAGTTTCATCTTTTACTTCATAAGCCATGCAGTTTGTTTTAGCCCATAAACTAATGCAGTATAAAGCATGAAAGTATCAGCCTTATAAAAAATAAATCTAGCACCATCTGGCAACGATATGTCTTAAAACAGCGTCCTGCAACCTACATTAACTCTGCAATCCATGTTAACAGGGCCTTAAAATAACTTTGCAGAGCAACATTTGGCATCCTTTGCTGACGTGTTTTTGCCAACCTCTATAGTCAAGCGTTATAGGGTCTTAAAACAGAACCCTATGTCTCTAAAAATGAGCAAATATGTGTAAGAGAGGGATGTCACACAATCGCGTGTGACAAGATTTTGCTGGTAAATACTATTGCTGGCATGTTTGTTACTGGTTGTCACGGTGGCAAAATAAAATTATGGATTAGAAATTATTTTTAGAAACTGAAATTACTGCCGCTGGACATAATTTTAAAGAGGGGATGGTGATATTGTAAACTGACAGTATTAATTAAATTGTATTTATGCTGTTTCATTCCATTTTGCCTTAGAAAAATTGCTAAGACCCTTAATGAAAGTTTGACAAAAAAACTGTGTTAAAAAGGGGAAAGTCTGTTCTGGCATTGTCTGGTCATCTTGTTTAAGGCACAGGAGAGGCTAAGGAACACAGGACTGGACTTTTTTGTCACTGAAATGAGTAAAAATGAAAGATTTCAACATTAATATTAGCCATTGCAGAGAGAAAGAGGCTGCCTTACAATCTGTTTGCATTATTGAGGCTGGTTTTCAGATTTCATTTTTTAGACTTTTGTTATTCTTTTACCCTAAAATAAGACATAGTGCATATGTCTAGTCTACCTATAAATCTCCAGCCAGCAGCATTCAATTTGGAAGCAAAATCATCTTGCACAAAAGCCCAGCTGCGTAGCACTTCAAGCTGTGAGTTCACACTGCTTATATTATGCTTATCTTCATCAAGTATACTCAATCAAATTCATACAGTCAATGTTTAGTTTTCAGTTGTCTGAAACATTTTTGCTGAGCTTATTTCTACCGTGTTCCAAGCTAGAGTGCTGTTGGCAGCACCTCTGCACTCCTCTGTTTAGTGTCCAAGTCCTATCTATGTGGTACAACATCCACTATGCAGCTGTAGGTAGGATCAGCATGTACAAGGTGATGTGATAATTTTGTGCCTGTGGGGCACATTTCACCCAGGGACCTCTGAGTTTCAAGTCTCCCAATGGCTGACAATGAGCTGCCGAAAGATCTCTCTCTTACGTACATCGAATTACCAGTTGTGGTGGTCAGGACACTGGACTTTGATAACCGCTACCTTTGTCAGTACTGGATTTAAGCCAGCTTGGAGTGATTAGGTGATAAAATGAGAAAGCGTGAATGTCCTCTATCCACACCTGAGGTTCAAATATAACTTATAATTGTTGTCTTGTAACAAGGAGAAGGAAGCTTCCCAGAAGAGCCACAGTCTAAGAAATTGGATTAAAAAAATGTCAGATGTCAAAATCACCTGAGGCAATGCAAGAGATTGCATTAGTAACGTTTGCAGATGTGACGTCTGAATTAGCAAGTGGAGAATCTTATGGTTTGCAAGTCTGATTTTCAGGATTTTCAGACTGGGACTGCGCTGGAATGTCGGGCCACCTCAGGCTCTGTTTTCATGAATATATGTTCCGAGGTGTGCACGTATGTACAAAGTTGCCATTTCTCATTTATAAGAAGTGAAATTGAGGACAATATTACCAGCCCTAGGAACTAAAAAGACTGACACAAAAAAAATACTAATTTAAAAAAAATATTATTTTTAAGAAGTTGGCAGAAGTGAAGAAGTTTATCTGTTTGAGTTTTCTAGGATCTCATCCTTGGCTCTTTTTCACAGCTTTTAAAATGAAAACGGAGTATTAAACCTACTCACAGGATTCCAGAATCTGAAGATTTAAGAGAAGAAAAAAACCCCCACAAACCACAAACTCTGAAAACCCTTCAGAATTGGTGATACTGTCAATACAGAAATATGACAGTTTCTACTAAACACAACGTGAAAAGTCTTCATGGTCAGTGCAGATGAAAGCGTCCGTCAGATTTAGCATCCATCAAGGGACTGAGTTTAAGTGGGAGCACAGCACATGAATGGCAGGGAGCTGATCTGATCCACTGGAGATTGCCTACTTAATGGTGTGTTTAAAGAGAGACTGATGACAATAACAAAGATGCTGGGTTTTTTCTTACAAATGCCAAAATTTCCTGGATATATTAACTTCCTCCACTGGTTCCCCACACATACGTGAGACAGAGATAGATTTGAGATACTTTCTTTGACACTAATGATCATTTTCACTTTTTGTTTGTTGGCTAATGTGAAGTTTAATTCAGTGTCAACATGTTTGCTCTGCTGTCGTTAAGAATTTAGGTTAGCAACTCTTAATTTTTAAGTTTCTTGGACCCAGATTCCAGCTGTATTCAAAATAGAGGTGGGATCCCATGACATGATCATACCTATGCGATTTGGAAAGATGATGTCTACCGGTGGTTTTCAGATGAATGACAGTTCTTTAGAAATAAACTATTACCAGACTTCCTTCTTTTTTCATATTCATTTCCTGGCCAGACTTGCACAGATCACACGAAGACACATTTGTATTAGACATGCCCTCATGATTTGAATCATGGACCAAACAAATAATACCATGTATACTCCAGCTTTGCTATTAGCTCTAAATGTGAGTTGTCTAACAACTTTCTGGTGCTTCACCATTTGTAAAGTGGTTCTGGTATTTAATTTTCCCTCAGGAGTGCTGTTTATAGTGAACATGCACATATATGCAACATTTATGGTGAACTTTAAACTTGTAAAGTGCTGCTAAACTTCTAAGTACTATTTAGTTGAGCTACCGCTTTCTTTGTTCAGAGGTAGATTTGAGGGAATATAACTGAAACATAACAATGACATGAAAAACATAGAAATATGCACTAAACCAATTTTTTAACCATCAGCTGCCAAACTAAATTCTTCCCCGTTGGTGGAAAGTAAAGAACTGATTGTACTTTTTTTTTTTTTTTAAATAAGGGAGCATTCAGAGTGCTGATGCTTTGAGTGAATTCCAGCATGAGTAATTACATCCTACCGTATCTAAATATCAATTAGATGTGATCCTTTTTTATTCGTTTCCTGTTCCACATTGCTGGGTTGTGTTGCTGTGCCCTGTTGAACAGTAGCCGCATTCACCCTAAAGTTGGCAACATTTTTGTGGCAGACAGAGTGATATCTTTATGCCTCAAGGATGATTCTCTGGATGCTTCTACAGACACTGGTTTTGCTCTGGGGCAGCTGGAGTAGTGTTGCTTTGGCTTACAGCAGCGCGAGTGTGTGTAGGAATTATGGTACAATAATAACTGTATAAATATCAAATGATTAATAATATTTGATACTATGGACAGTTGATGGATATAAAGCTGAATCCTGTGAGGCACAGACTTAACTACTGGAACAATATAAAATTCACTACCCAGTACTAAAAAACCTCTATCTTAGAATTAGTATTTGGGTTTTTTCCTCTAGCTCACTGGGATGAATGTGTGAATATGGACTTTCCACTTCAATTAATTCACAGAACGTTAGACCCCTGGTATTTATACTGTCTGCAGTGGTGTGGTAATTGAGTTATAGTCAGTAGTTATACCAAGTGCTATTCAATTGTTCTTTTCATTGGGTATTATGCCAAATCTCTTTGAGGGCAAAATATACAATTCAGTGACAAAAAAAAAAAAAATCATTTATTTGTGAGAGACATGGTTGAGAGCCCACAAGTAGTGAGGAAATAAAATTCTTTTCATTCACTTGCAAGCCCACTTCAGCAACTCAGCAGAGTACAATGCAGAAAGAAGAGAGGATGGGAAGAGGACTATTTCAGTTTGACTTTGACGGTTTTGTGAGGTACTGAGCCCTTTAAACTCTAGGCCAAATAAAACCTCAAGGTACCTGGTGCCTTGCCACATCATGCCCTTTATTTGCCGGGATGTAGGGCCTGATACCACAGTGCTGAAGAACATAAGGATGTTTCCAGATGGCTCTAAAGGATGCTGAATGTGATACTTAAAAGTGTCTCACAGTCTTGCTTTATCTGGACTTTGGTCCTTAAGAGACTTTTTTTTTTTGTATATGAATCACAGAATTGGTTTCCACTGAGGGGTACATGCTCAGCATCTTTCAGATGGTGCGTCTATAGAATGCGGCTGATCTTAAGACCTATAGCATGAGCTGAAAATTCCTCAGTTATAGTGAGACTGACTTCAGCTTTCAAAATTAAATTGCAAAGTATTTGTGTAAACATTTGTTCCCTCCTTGTTGCAGTTACTAACCAAGGTGATCTGCAGTGGAAGATTAGGGCTTGTTTTATAATATCACAACTTTGAAGTAACGCTTTATGTTTGTGAAATCAGATAAAGGGTCGCTGGCCTACCCGCTTTGTAGAAATTGAAGGTTTCTTAGCTTAGACATCACCAAATGTTCCTGAAAGATAGAAACAGATCCAACAAGGAGTTAAGGTTACAGCTGAAAGCTGAGCTGTTTGCCAGGGAATAAGACAAGCCTTGATCTTTTTGCTCAGTAATCTTTTAATGGACAAAAGAAACATCGTTTCTTTTCCTGTCAGGTAATTTACATCCAGGATTCAAAAGAGGGAGTAGTGACTGGGTGACCTCGTCTTGCATGAGGCAGAGCTTCAAACAGAGCTAAACTGTTTCTAGTGAGCCTGGCTGGTCTTTTGACAATACTCCTGTATTGCTTTGGGATACTCAGAGTCCCCAGGCACAGATTTATTCTGCACTCTAATTGGAAATGCCTAGGAAAGGTGACATACGAGAGATTTATAACTAACTGCGATGATTAAAGTGTTAATTCTGTAATACCTCACTAACGTATACCATTTCTGTGTTTCTATCTAGTAAGCAAGATAAATCTGTGAACAAGGACTTCGGTGCACATCAGTCTTGTTGACTAAAGATCACACACTGAGAATTTGCCATTATGTGAAGAAAATTACTCATTAGAATAATGTTTTTTAAAGTTGCATACAGAGCTGGCATCCTTCAGATTAATATATTTGTTTCAGGTAAAATAAAGTTTCGTATTTGACATCAGGACTAGGTGTGCTAATGGTAACAATCTGTATGAGCAAGCCATAGAGGTTCTTAATTTTGGACATGGACAAGAGATGTGCATGGCAGTTGTGGGCAAATGTTTGCAGACTGTACATACACAGTATTTCTGCTCACCTAATTCGCACATGGGCATGTTTGAAAATAAACCCATATATCATTTTGCTCCTTTTAGCAGAATTATAGTGACTTTCATACATATTTTTCAAACACCACCGTAGCCCAATTGCACTGGAAGACAGATCACTATTCAAACTGTCAGAAAAGAAGACTGATGTTGGTCATAAGTCCCTATTATCTGAAAGATTTGACATGGACTTTAGTTGGCATACAGCTTTGGCTGATGCTACTTAACTCTATCATTACCTGATGGCTCATCTATACATGATAGAATAGAGATGAAATCATGCTGAAAAGTACTTATAAATGTGCTAATTGTGATGCTACACTGATAAATGTGCATGACACATTCTTAGATGTAATTAAATATGGCACCGAGCCCAGCTGTAACAGCGCAGCTAGGATTGTCGGAGCTCTGAACTGCATGTCCTGCACAGTGCTAGGAAAGAGGTTAGCTGTGTAATACACCTTCTAACATTACCTCCCACCCCAGCAGACCTACTTGATTAATGAGCTACTGACATTTTATTAGATTATTGTGCATCGCCACTGCGCAAGTACCTTTTAAAATTTCGTATCCTGATTTCAAGGCTTATCATTTTCTTGCAAGTTGGTACTTTTGAGAGCAGGTTGTGCTGTATTATGGCTGGCTGACTCAAAATCTCACGGCACGTGAAGATCTGACCTTATGTACTTCCTGAATATTTTTCACACTGTAATGAAATAAAAGTCTTTGAAAAAGGCAAGAGATGCGTGTGCGCGCTCTAGGATGGCCAGCAGTGGGGTGTGGAGTGGTCATGGGGTTGTGGGAGAGCCCAGTCCTTGCATCTGCTCTGCTTCACAAGGAGCCGGATCCCAAACTCCAGGTGAGCATCGTTATTCCCACGATGTATCGCTGAGTACCTTAGCTCAGATTATAATGCAGGTTTCCCTTCTTCCCTGTCTTCTCTGAACTGGACATCGGTGCCCCTCAAGAGGTAATAGACCTATTACTGTCTATGATACAGGTAGCCTGTATGGAATGCTGACACTCCTTTCACTACTGTTTAAATAAGCAAAAAAAGAACCTGTGAATGCCCTAGTCCTAAAACTGCTTTGTTTTGTCTTTAGTTTGAAACGAAGTACCAAATATAGCCATTATGACATGAATGAATGAATGTGCATTCTCTTTACCTAACCCTTTACTTAGCAACTCCATTAACTGCCGTCTTCTTTTTTTATCAGATTGTGTTTCTAAGGCTAAAGTATGTCGGAAGCCTGGAAGCATTTCTGTTTTCAGGGAGAACCTCTGTTAACATGACACAATCCCTTTGAAATGCAGACGTGCACTCAGAAAACTTGATAAGCCCTGAGATGAATTTAGATGCACAAAGATGGGGAAGCAGTCTAATCCTTCCTACAGAAAATAATGTTTAAACAAATTTATCTCATTCAATGAAACACCTGGGCAAGCTTATTTAATATAGTCTTTGCATTTAATTATCTCTGCTGAAGGGGCACTTGCCATATTTCAAAATACGATTATTTTCTTGCGTATTAATTATTTTCAGATCCTCAAAGGAAACCGGGAGAGAAATAAAAAAAAGAAGGGCTCTTAATTAACCTGAGCCACCAGAAGTCTTCTTTTGGAACAGGGAAGCTGGGATATGGGACTGAAAATAAATAGTACTTTAAAAATCAGTCTCTCTACATGGATAATGAAGAATAGCTGTTAAAATCTGAAAACAATGCTGTATGAATGAATTGTTGCTGGGCAGCAATATCAGAAAGACACACTTACACGTTAAACTGGAGAAAAGACAAAAATAGAAATATAATTCTGCGAAGAACACAATACGGTCACAATTATTGGCAGAAACCAAGAAAGTGTAAAATTATGATATGCCCAGAGAACAATATGGCCCAGAGTCAGTGCCTCAGTTCTTTTATTCTCTCCTTTTGCTCTTGTGGGGTTGGCGTAAACAAGCCTATTCCTTTTGGGACAAATTCACTCTCCAATATACTTCTGGCAAGCAGTTTTACCAAGAGTGCTGTCACTGCACAATCCAATTACCCTTGTACTTGCAAGAGGGAATACTGTACGTGAAAATTGGAGACCCTGTTCTCCCCACCACAACTGGAACTGCAACATGGACAGGGATGTTTCTTTTTCTGGATAGCAAGTTTACAGACTACGGCAATTTAGGCACCAGTAATTAGATCACTGCTTTTTTTGCGGCATCAGTACCTCATGAAAGGGCATTTGGAACACGGCTTTGCGCAGGATAAACATAATTGCATGTATGTATTACGGAAAAGTTGGTTTGATTGCTGAAGGACAAGCAAGAGTGGAACTGTGCCCGGTTTAGGCAATTATTTAGTACTGCACTTCTAGGCTTCTCTTGTTTAATCATTTAACCTGTTACTTTGCTCCTTGAAAGGCTAAATACAGTCTTACAAAGACCACGTTACATGAGCCTTAATCTTTGCAAGAAGCCAGGCAGCACTTCATACTATCAGTAACAGATTTGCTTTGTAGTTTACTCCCTCTAGGAACTGTATGTTCCACACTCTGTAGGCGCGAAAAGGGATCAAAGCCAGTTTTCCTTTTATTTACACAAATTACACAAATTTACACAATTACACAAATTTTAACTTCCAGTCAAAGTGAATTCAGCTACCGGATCATACTACTGCTTCATCTAGGCAACAAATTTAGCTGTTCTACGCCACTCATGTAACTAATTCAAAGTCAGATCTCACTGTTGAAGACAGACTTCTTTTTTTCCTTAATTTTTCAAAGAGCATGAAGTTTATTTCACTTTTCTGTAGATGCTTTGTCTAGCTGTTTTTACTAGGCGTTTATCAGTATCAGTCAATCAAACTCATCTGAAAAAACTCCCTTGGGCTCAGTCTTGGCATTAAAAGTGTGTGCTGTCACTGGGAAAGATTTAAAATCACAGAATCACAGGACGGTAGGGGTTGGAAGGGACCTCTGGAGATCATCTAGTCTAACCCTCCCTGCTAAAGCAGGTGCCCCCNGCACCACTGAGAAGAGCCTGACCCCGTCCTCTTGACATCCACCCTTTAGGTATTTGTGAGCATTGATCAGATGTCCTCTCCGCCTTCTCTTTTCCAGGCTGAACAGACACAGCTCTTTCAGCCTTCCCTCATACGAGAGATGCTCCACTCCCCTCATCAACTGCGTGGCCCTCCGCTGGACTCTCTCCAGTAGTTCCCTGTCTCTCTTGTACTGGGGAGCCCAGAACTGGACACAATACTCCAGATGCGGCCTCACCAGGGCAGAGTAGAGGGGGAGGATCACCTCCCTCGACCTGCTGGCCACACTCTTCTTAATGCACCCCAGGATGCCATTGGCCTTCCTGGCCACAGGGGCACGTTGCTGGCTCAGGGCACACTGCTGGCTCAAAATGATAGGAAGTGCTTGTGAAAGGTGAGAAATAATGAGAGGGGAAATGTTTTCTGATCATCTGTGTTTGTGTTCCTGCAACTGAAGGTATTTTCACAATTCAGCTGGAATATATTGCTGTTTTATTTGCCACAGAGTTGTACCCAAGCCATTCCGAGATGGCAGGCTGGATGAGGCGGCAGCATGAAACCCATATTCTTCCCATTTTGCATCTGCAAAGCGGCAGTGAGTTCAGTGCATCAGACCTCTCTCTCAAGTCAAATACAGCGTAACAATGTTCACATCTCATGGTGACGCTAAAGGTGAAAATGCACAGAAACTTGAGATTCTGGAGGGTTGCTGAGAGGGAGGGAGGTCAGTTACATGGCAAGAGCGGTGCCATCCTGGAAACGGGTGGAAGGCCCACCAGGCAGCACGGCCCGCGCCAGGCGTTGTGCAAAGGCGGGCTCCTTGACCTGCGTGCAGCTCAGCCCTGATAAATGCCCACCTAGGGGCTGCTCCGCTGCCTTCGGTGGGCTCCGGGCCTTGCCGCGGCCCGCCGCCCCCTCCCGGGCCTGCTTTATCTCAGCCACTGCGGCTGAGTCCCGCGGACGCCCCTGGCCGCCTGACACGAGCCCGGTGCTGGCCCGGCCCTGCCCGCTGTCACGGACTCCCGGGTGGGGCTTCCACCCGCCGTGACACGCCGCGGGGTCGGCGAGGCGGGGGGNGGGAGGCCGGCGCTGGAGTCGGGGTGAGGAGGAGGAGGCGGAGTGGAAAAAAACGGGGGAGGGTGGGGAAGCGAGGGGGGCGCGAAGGAGCCGGGGGGTGAAAGGGGAGTGACCGCAGAGGAGGCAGCCGCGGGGAGCGGAGGAGTAGTGACTGGGTG
>VZSC01004064.1:0-25479 GCA_013398225.1 Steatornis caripensis
GACTTTCTTAAGCACTGGAACTGAAAGAGCAGAAAAGTGGTCACGTGTGCGACCCTGCGGTGGGGAGGAGCGGGTCAGACAGGTGATCCAAAACTGACTAAAGGGAGTATTCCATCCAATATGTGTCATACTCGGTATAAAGCTGAGGGAACACGAGGGTCTCTCTCTCTTCTTCTGTGGCTGGTGTCTGAGGAGGACTCTGTCCAATTCTTCTGCCTTCGATCCCGATCCGTGCATTCCTGAATCCAGCTTCTGCCTGCTGCTGCTGAGCACAGTCCGGGACTTACCCGGGGCACGCCCCGCAGCATCTGGGTGACGTTTTCGTCATCAGGGTGGGAGGGAGATCAATATTGGGTTTGTATATATTTCATTATTATTTTTCCTGTTATTATTATACATTATTATTGTAGTTAGATTAAAGCTCTTTTAACTTTTCCAACCCATAAGTCTCTTTCCCTTTTCTTTTCCCCTGCCCCTTTTTTAGGGGATGCAGGGGGTTAACAAAGAGCGTCTGTAGTCAGTTCAATAGCCAGCCCAGCTTTAAACTGTGACGCCAGGCTTGAGCCAAGGGTTCCAAATGGAGTCTCATCAGTGCTAACTTAAAGAAGGGAAGTAAAAATGTGGGATCACCATTAAAAACAAGACCAATCCTCATCACAGACTGAATCAATGAGACCCATCAAACTCTTTCACTGAAGTACTGGGTACACAAAGTACTTGAATATTTTTAGCAGTAAGACTGTAAAAATTACTTCTACAGCTTTTGTCTCTCAAAGCTTCTAATGTTTCTAATAGAGCTCTTCTATAAAGCAGTGGAGACACTAGTATCAGGCAAAAGAAGTACCTCCTCCTACAATCTTATAATTTAAGGTCTAATTATTCACCGTATTAGTTTCCTAACCTCAGCTTTCCATAAGCAAGTAGAAAATAAAATTATCTAGATGGCTTTGCGGTTTCAGACAGTAAACTTAAAATGTTGCTCTGATATCAAAATATAACTCGAAATGATACCTAGAACATCATGGATTTACACAGTACTCTTTTCCCAAAATATTTACTTTTCCATACTGCTAAGTAATTATTCATGTACTGCTCACACCAAAGGCTTGAGCTTTTTTTTTTTCCCCCCCTCTACTGAGCTACAGTTGAATGCTAAATCAACTGAAATATAAACAAGTATTTTCACCCTTGGGTATAAAGCAGAGTGCTCCAGTCTGATCTACGTTATGAGTTGTCACATAAGCTACATAACAGTGGCTCATTTCAGCGAGAGTACCTACAGCAGCACCCTGTTTTCAGAAGCGAAAAGAAACAAGGGCCTAGCACAAGATTATGCAGACGAACAATGTCCGTTCCTCAGCACATCCACAGTGCGCAACTGGTACCACAGGGGCTGTCTGAAGGGGCACCTATAGGCTTAATCATAAAAAGTACATTTGCAGCAGAAGGAGAAAGCAGCATTTCGGGTGGAAGCATTTGTACAAAAATGCATAGGAATCATTGTTGCAGTATGAGAATAAGCAATTATAACACAGAAATGTGACCTCTATCCAGCTGCTTATGAAATGTATATTCAGAACCAGTTACAGACATTTTTATCCAAGTTACATCTAGCACTTTTTTTTTTTCACAAGGAAAAGCATTCCAGTGACACAACGAGTACCAGAAAGCAAATGCTGACATAAGTATGGTCAGCAGATTTATTTAACGTTTCTAAAGACACATACGAATATGACTTTATGTGTCAAAGGAACGACTCCTCAGATCTCACCACCATGAATATAATTTAGGAAAGAAAGAAAATCTTAAGACACAACAATGCAAACCAGGAAACTTATCATGTCACATAGGAATACACTTAGAAATGATCTTTAGTGATGCGTTGAAAAAACCCCACACAGTGAAGCTTGGTTTGATTAATGACAGCAAATATGGATTCAGACAGGGGAGGTCATGCTTAACTAACCTTCTAAAGTTCTTTGAAAACATAACTGTTATGAAAAATAAAGAAAATTCAGTGAATACAGTATAGTTAGATTTTTCAAGGAGCACTTGACAATATTTCTCATAATAGATTCATTGCCAGGCTAACAGCTATGCAACAGAAACTGAAATAGACTACTAATTATGGAGTTGTTTTAAAAAGTGAGAGAAAGGTGCAGTGACAAATAAGTTATCCTAGTAGTTTTGAAAGTTTTCAGACACTTGCTCACAAATATGCATAGCTAATTAAGACCTGATCTTGGTAAAAGTTACTTCAAAAAATATATTTGCAATATTCAGTATTAGTAAGTATTAGTGTTATATACAGTAATATCAGTGTGTCTAACAGCCCTCCAGATAAATTCTACTTCAACTTTTTGAGCCCAAGTGAAATGGAATTCTGTAATAATGACACAAAATTCAGAGTAACGTGTTTCTAATATTAAATCTAGCAGTGATGTACATCACTGCCAACTCTGACAGTGCCAACTTCACATCAATTTTCCTCCTGTGCAAGACACAAAGAATAAGCCAAGTAGACTGATCAGAGACCAACAAGCTTGAACATATATAGCTTCTCTTCAATATACATTACAGAAAAACAAAGGTCTTTTTTTTTCCTGATGTTGGAATTGTATCACAAATTTTGTGAAGGTTGGAGACAGCATAAAACAAACCAATTAGATGATATTTGGGTATTCACACAAGATAAATTATGACAGAAAAAATATTAGTCATACAGAATAAAACATTAAGTTAGGACAGAAAAAGAGTTTGAAAGTCTCATAAAGGTTGTAAATAAGAGATTCATAATACAAATACAGCAGAGGTATGTAGAGTTAAAAGTAAATTTGATTTGCCAAATCAATGTTTTCCAGTTTCTCAAACTATTTTTTTCTTAATATCTGGATCATTTATAATCATACTAGTAAACACAGCTTTTCAGTTTTGTCTTAACATATCCTTTTCTCTTCATGCTTGATCAAGACTGAACTTGTAAAAAGAATAAACCTGCTCGTGTCAAGAAAATCTCTGCTGCTTAGTCTCCCAGTTGGAAGCCAGCATCAACTAGACTCGGATGTATGAAAATACTTCAGTGAAAAAAGGAAATTTATTTCCACCTTAGAAGCAGAACTAAAGTCTGGAATGAAAAGGGGATAAAACCACACAAAATTCAGCAAGCAGGAAAAATGATCATAAGGAAATATGCAGTGCATAGCCTTCTATTAGACTAAATCTCAAAAATCTGTATCTGGTGGTATTACAGAAGTACCTGATCTATAACATATTCCCTGTAGCTAACTAATTTTGTTTACAAATGCTTGGGGTTTTGAAGGGATCTTATGTAGCATCTGACCCTGCAAGAGGTAGCAAATGGCATTGACGTCTCACAGATTAAAACATTGTTTAAAATACTTCATGCTTGACCATACTACAAGGTTTTATCATAGATACTATCCCAAGAAAACTGCTGTGTTGAATGATGTCAATGAAAGCGCAAGTTCAAGTACTGACAAGACATTTTTGTTGAAAAGGTAAGATAACATCCCCATAAAAGAAACTAAAAGATGTCTGGCTATGCATGTTGTGGACCTGCAAAGGCCACATTAGCTTTCCTCTATGGTAAAATCTGAAGACTTGGATTCAGCCTTTGTCTGCTTTGTAACTCGAAGTAACGGTCCTCACATTAACATAGAATTTTTATATATATAATATAAAAATATTTACAAGCATAGATAAACACATATATACACCTGACACTCCATTTGATTTATATGTATTGAAATTATTGCTTAAAAGCATGACTAAGCACTATTAACAGAGCATACATTCGATTACAGAAACAACTGGTAATGAGGGCACAGGGAAAAAAAATTCAAAATAGGAAATACAGCAGTATCTCCTACCTCTTCCCCTTGCCAAACATTCATTTGATGAGATTTCTACATACCAACAAATGTACAAAAGAATATTAAAAATAGATAAGAGGAAAGATTAGTTTTTTAAATACCTAACACAGTAGTGCTGTACCGTAACTTTACAAGTTAATTGTAATATAAATCTGCCTCAATTAAGGTAGTAAAAGTTCCAAAAAGTAGTCCTTGACCATTTTATGGTCTTGCTTCACACCAAACTCAAGTAAAACTGCCTGCCATATGCAGTAAGGGTCAGCACTACATAGTGGAAAAAAAACAAACCAAAACCCCTCCAAGTCCCCCACCCCCACCCCGTAAATCAAACCAAAACGAACCAAGTTTTTTTAAACAAAAAAACCCCAAACAAACCATAAACCCTAAAACCACAATTGCAGCAAGAACTGAGCATCACAAAGTTTGGGAGTGGACGTGTCTCCCCTCACTCTTGGTAACATTCTGCACTTTTACCGAGTTACAGAGAAAGGCTTTATATAACTATTTTTTCATACAGCATTTGGTCTTGGTGAACTATTTGTGTTGCGCTAAATGTATCAAAAAACCTTGTCACAATAGGAGAAAGAAAAATGAGACAGAGAGATGAATGCATAACATAACAGCACACGTGATACAAACTTTGTCTATACATGTCAAGAACAGGGAACAGACATTCACCTGTTGCAAAAGTAATGATGGGGCTGGCTCCCAGTGCTAGGCAGCAGGAGCACTTCACAGAACCACAGAATCAGAGGCCGGCTGAGGCACGAAGGCACCTCTGGAGACCATCAAGACCAAGCCCCTGCTCAGATCAGGGTCAGACAGAGCAGGTTGCTCAGGGACTACTCCTCACACTTTTTCCCTCTCCTCAGCGCCTGTGCAGCATTTTGTCCTTTCTTAAATATACTTTCACAGAGGCACCACTAACTTGGCTGATGGGCTTAGCTATGTCCTGCAGTGGCTCAATTGTGTAGCTGGCCACTCTTCTCACAAAAGCCACCCCTGCAGGCCCCCTCCTCCACTACCAAAAATTTGCCACCTACACCCAACACATTCTCATACCATGGTATGTTACTTTTCATCTTCAGAAATCTTCTTGAAGTCTATTCTTTGAAATCTTTCTTCTCTGAAAGTGCCTTTGAAAAGGTTTTGAGCTAGACAAAAACTCAGCACGTACAGCTAATAGCTTTTTTCAAAGATTTTTTTTTTCTCAAGTTACTGCTTATAGACCAAAGCCTGTAATACAAAAATGCTAGATGAAGACCTAAAAAAAAAAAAGTTCCACAAAGGAAAGAGGAACCTAAAAATCTTCTCATGTTCACACTTAAACCACAAACATTTCCTTCTTTAATGTATGCAAGCAGCAAAAAAACTGAAGGTTGTGAGAATCTGGCTAAAAAAAACAGTGAATAATGGCACTGCAGTATACATAATAATACCCTAAGTAATATGTTACTCTAGGTACAGCTTTTCCATACTCTGGCCAGAAATAGAGGCCCTTGAGATTAATTAGAAACAAATAAAAAACAGTCTATCACCCCTCCCCACCCAGGCCTCCAGCATGAGCTTTTAAGACTATCACAACACTACCGCGCAATTTATACACACAGAAACTTTTGTTATAGTTGGTTTGCTAATTTTCTCTCATCCTCTATGTTTCACTGAAAAATACTCTAACAGAAGTTCTTCAAGGATGTATGGATGACCATCTTTAGGAAAATTAATCCTAAAGAGATAGGAGTTCAGCCTGTAATAGAGTACTGTTAGTATATAATTAAACACCATTATATATACCTCAATATTGAAAAAGTCACATTAAAATTAGTGGGAGTATTCTTTAATATCACCCATTACCACATAAATATTCTGTATTTGGGATTACTTTTAGCAATCAGCAGAATGTTTAACACTCTGAACAATCTAAAAACCAACAGATAACATCAAAAACAAGTTCAGCTAAACAAAAAACATTCTAAAAAATCATCTACTTTCTCCTGCATCCTCAGTTTCTCTACAGAAAGCAGGAACCTAAAATAACTTTCACCATTCAGACTCCCAAACATGCTCAGGACAGTAAATATACTTTTGAAATTGGGTTTATTTGAGTAAGTTAACTTGAAATATAAAAAAATCTCTTCAAGTATAGCTGTAGATTTAACTTAGGGAGAAGCTATTTCTTGGAAGACTGGAAAAAGTGAAAAACAGCTAATGACAGCCTTTCATACAATAAATCCTCTAACTGACAGTGTACTTCAATTGTAATGTTTCTCTATCTGTACATAGATAAACAGATTATAGATTAAGCATACTACATTTTACAGTTTAAAAATTATGAATCATACTTCATGGTAACATCAGGTATTTAAAGCTAATTCAGCCAGTGTTAAATCAATGTTAATTCTAAAACTATTTTCTTTTTATATCACCCAACATTTTAAAAAGCACCTTTTAAAATGTTCCTAAAGAGCAGTTTACACACATGAACAATTTAACAAACTATAGGTCAAATATCAGTGAAGGATTCGTCTTGAGAGGTAACTGTAAAAATGTGGGAGTTTTCTTCATAAGTGATCAACAAAACTGTTAAGTTAGATATTTCACCTGCAAATTACAGGAATAAAACACTGTCTAATTTTGAGCACTCATTAATAATCATAAGCATGTATGAATATGCATTTTAGCAGCATATCTAATGTTATTTTCATAGCAAACGGATCCTGTCTGATACTTCTATATAATTTTTATGTCAGTAGGAGTAAAATTAGCCACTTTGCTGCGAATTTTCCTCTTGTTCAGATTGAAACTGTTCTACATGCTTAAGCTTTCCTGAAGTTGAGTACTATTTATCAAAAATTAAAAGTATTCTGCTTATTGTTAATAAATCGCATTTATTTTCCAGTTAACAACAGTGATCATTCCTTGAGTATAAAGAGAATAATGTTGTTCAGATCTATCATAAATTTTGATCTGATTAAATATGAGTAACAAGAAAAGGCAGGGGTGGGTATAATATGCCTTTCCTTTTAGTTTAATGGAAAAGTTTCATGAGGTCATTAGGATTTGTTAAGAGTGTAAAGAAAGGAATAAAAAAAATGTTCATTAAAAAAAAATCAACAAAGGGTTTCTTCACCTGCCTCACTCATCATATACTATAGTAAGAAGTCACAGGTAAAGGAGTTTACAGAATCTGAAATAAGTCCTTCAACTTAAAAATAAGTGCCTGCATCACATTACTTAATGCAGGAGCTTTATTCCTCCCTATTTCTGCATTATGAGACATAACACTATTTCTTCCATTGCTTATGCATTCTTCATGTCTGTCTGCTGCTCTTGTGCAGTGTCAAGGTTCAGTAAGATTAGATATATAAATATATTCTGATACTGTATTATTGCAAGTCCATGAGAAAAACAAACATTTGATTACATCCTTGTGAGCAGAGATCAAAACGGTTCAAGTGTACAGAAAATCTTCCTATGTCTTAATGCAAAAGTCTTTGAAAAAGATCAAATCTTCAAACTGCAACCCACTACATGCACAGCAAGTGATACAACCTATATAGGTTCTTGTCAACTAATCCATTGTCAATTAAGTCACATAAATATTATTTTCACATTAGTTCATGTAAAAGGTACACCACTACATTCAAACTTAAGAAAAGCACACTTTACATGCTTCCTGTTTAGTTAAACCATTTTGTCACTGCATCATATTATCTATTTAGATGTATATAGCTTGTGTGTCAGTTCAGTTTGGCTCCGTTCTTCTGTTATTCCTCTAAGACCCATGCTACATTCCCCTTTTCCCTTCCCACCCCCAATCTAATAGGTATCATCAGCTTTTGCAATGTTACAGAATTCTGCAGGGTCTATATACACCCACCTCAGCATGCTACACACTCAGTGAGATTCAGTTGCCCAAACGGAACATTTTAAATGACCTGAGATATCCCACTCAGCCTCAAGGTGCTGCTTCTGAACGCTACAGGTCTCCTACATGTCCCCTATCATATCTTGCAGTCTTGTAAAGATAACTCAGAACATCCTAAAATGCTAGTAGATGTTCTCCCTTTAGTCAAAATGATCCTATCCCACATAGTTTAACAAAGTTCCATGCTTTCTGGACTCTCATCTGACTCAAACGGTTTAGATTATTATTTTGAGAGGACTTTTCCAAAATCCACTCTGTCTAGAAAACAAATGGTAAAATTCATAAATATTTTCTAAAAAGTAAGCCACAAGTCAGAACAGTCAGCAACATTAAAGCAGATTCAGACAATCACCAAATAACAGAGCATCACACACACACCAACTGGGCTGTAATACTTATTATTTCAAATGAACATGAAACAAACACCACTATAAAAGCATTACTAAAAATGATTTAAGCTACTCATGTAGTTTTTACGTAAAAACTATTAACGTCACTAGAAAGTAAGCTTTATATGTTCCTTTAAGTAAACACTACTATATTCACCAGCTCTTTGTTACCACTCTCACCAGGAAGAATCTGACTAAAAGTAGCTAGATACAACATTCCCCTACGTGAGCTTTATGTAAGGACAATCTTGCATCAACTACAGGAATTTAAGGATATTTCTAAGAATAAATAGGCAGCAAAACCTCAAAGAGCTTCCAAATAGTAACAGAAGTGTTGCTCTTCTCCCCTCAAACGTACCTCAAACCCAGTAAGCAGTAATGACGCAGATGCAGCAACAATATAGAAAAGTTCAAGAGCCTAAATTTGACAGATTTCACATATTTTCACTTTATAGGTGAATAAATACATCATCACCCAAAGAAGAGGAAAGCGTAGGCTTTTTTCAAGCTCTAAATACAACTGAATGTATGTATCAAGCAATTGCCAGTGGACATGACTACCAGATAGCAAACAAATCTTTCCAAAAGCAGTGAAGTCTTTCATAAATACTATTCCAAAAGAGCAATGATAAAAACACATTATGAGTGCAAATTGTACAACTACTAGGTATCAACCTCTGCTCACAGATGTCTTCTATGCCAGCATCCTTCATTTGTATGACACAATCAATAATGGTTTCAAAACATGACATTGATTTTAATTGTCCAAATACAGACAAGGAACAACTCTGCAATGGAAATACGTATCTACAGCTAGCATATAACTGACCAGTTACAGAATGAAAGACAGTTTAGCAAGGTAACCAAAGCTTTACTATATGTAACTTTCATGTCAATAACTTATTGCCTTAAGGTTGAACTCCTTGAATTGGCTTGACAAACATATTTGGCATGCTCAAAGTTACGAAATTGCAAACACAGCTGCATACCTGGAATTAATAAGCCAAATTTATAAGGAATTACACAAAGAATTTCATCAGCTTCCACAACTTTAACTCATTCTTTCTGGTTTTACACAACAAATGAGTGTTCTTAATTGAAAATTTCACAAGAGACTTGGAAAAAACTTTCTCATAGCACCTATTTTCATCTGTAGAACACCAGTCATACAGGGACTGATATGTTTATTAAATGCTTTGCTGTTAGTACCATAAACTTCTTGCATGTAAATAGCACAAGTGGCCCATTTTGCTATCAGAAAAAAAAAAAAACATACTGATCTATCTTAGCAGTTAAGTCCTAAAAGGATCTACAGTCAGGAGATGATTAATCAGACAAACATCTAGAATACTACTAATAAAACCAAATTTCAACTATCAAATTTTGAAATGAACTGAATTATATAAACACACACAGTCCTGAAGGAAAAGACATTAATGACTTATATTCAATACACAGGATGAGATATATGCAGTTAGTTATCTTTACACTAGACACAACAGAAAATTCTTATTTTTTATAGAATCATAGAATCTTTTTGGTTGGAAAAGACCTTTAAGATCATCAAGTCCAATTGTTAACCTAGTACTGCGAAGTCCACCACTAAATCGTGTCCCTAAGCACCACATCTATACTTCTTTTAATTACCTACATGGACAGCAACTCCACCACTTTCCTGGGTAGCCTGTTCCAATGCTTGACAACCTTCCCTGTGAAGATTTTTTTCCTAATATCTAATTTAAACCTCCCTCAGTGCAACTTGATGCCGTTCCCTCTCATCCTGTCACTTGTTACTTGGGAGAAGAGACCGACCCCCACCTCGCTACAGCCTCCTTCCAGGCAGTTGTAGAGAGCGATAAGGTCTCCCCTCAGCCTCCTTTTCTCCAGGCTAAACAACTCCAGTTCCTTCCACCACTCCTCACAGGACTTGTGCTCTAGACCCTTCACCAGCTTTGTTGCTCTTCTCTAAATGTGTTCCAGCACCTCAATGTCTTTCTTGTAGTGAGAGGCTCAAAACTGAACACAGTATATAAGGTGCAGCGTCACCAGTGCCGAGGACAGCGTAACGATCACATCCCTTGCCCTGCTGGCCACGCTATTTCTGACAGAAGTCAGCATGATGTTGGCCTTCTTGGTGACCTGGGCACGCTGCTGGTTCATATTCAGTGAGCTGTCAACCAACACCCCTAGGTTCTTTTCTGTCAAGCAGATTTCCAGCCACTCTTCCCAAAGCCTGTAGAGTTGCATGGAGTTGTTGTGACCCAAGTGCAGGACCCAGCACTTAGTCTTGCTGTATATCATACAATTGGCCTTGGCCCATCAATCCAGCCTGTCCAGATCCCTCTGTAGAGCCTTCCTTCCCTCAAGCAGATCAACACTCCCACCCAGCTTGGTATAATCTCCAAATTTACTGAGGGTGCACTGAATTCCCTTATCCAGATTATTGATAAAGGTATTAAACAGAACTGGCCCCAATACTGAGCCCTAGGGAACACCACTTGTGACTGGCAGTCAACTGGATTTAACTCCATTCATCACAACTCTTTGAGCTCAGCCATCCAGCCAGTTTTTTACCCAGAGTACACCCCTCTAAGCCACAGGCGGCCAGTTTCTCCATGAGAGTGCTGTGGGGAAGGGTTTCAAAGGCTTTACTAAAGTCTAGGTAAACAACATCCACAGCCTTTCCCTCACCCACTAAATGAGTCAACTTGTCATAGAAGGAGATCAGATCAGACAAGCAAGACGTGCCTTTCATAAACCCATGCTGACTGGGCTTGATCACCTGGTTGCCCTGTACGTGCCACATGATGGCACTCAAGACGATCTGCTCCTTACTCTTCCCCAACAGTGAGATCAGATCGACAGGCCTGTAGTTCCCTGGATCCTCCTTCATAAGAAGGACATGGACCTATTGGACTGAGTCCAGACAAGGGCCACGAAGATGATCAGGGGGCTTGAGCACCTCTTCCATGAAAGACAGGCTAAGAGAGCTGAGGTTGTTCTGTCTCCAGAAGAGAAGGCTCCAGGGAGGCCTTACAGCGGCCTTCCAGTACCTGATGGGGGCCTACAAGAGAGCTGGAGAGGGACTTTTGACAAGGGGTAACGGTTTTAAAAAGGAAGAGGGTAGATTTAGATTAGATATTAGGAAGAAATTCTTCACTGTGAGGGTGGAGAGACACTGGAAGAGGTTGCCCAGAGAAGCTGTGGATGCCCCCTCCCTGCAAGTGTTCAAGGCCAGGCTGGATGGGGCTTTGAGCAATCTGGTCTAGTGGAAGGTGTCCCTGCCCATGGCAGGGGGGTTGGAACAAGATGATCTTTAATGTACCTTCCAACCCAAACCATTCTATGATTCTCCCAGCTGCTTACAGAATATTTCATATGTCTCTTCACCCTGGTTGGGTGGTCTATAACAGAATCCCACCACGACATCTGCCTTAATTGGCCTTCCCTCTGATTCTTACCCATAAACACTCAACCATATCATCACCATCATCAAGCTTTAGACCATCAGAACACTCTCTAACATACAGGGTTATCCCACTGCCTCTTCCTCCTTGCCTATCCCTTCTGAAGTTTGTAGCTATCCATTGCAGCACTCCAGTTTTGTGAGTCACCCCACCATGTTTCTGTGATGGCAACTATACCATAGTTTTCCTGCTGCACACTAGCTTCCAGTTCCTCCTGTTTGTTCTAGAGAGTTACAATTTTATCAGAGCAATGAAAAAAACCCCAATTTTGGAAGCAGGAAAACAAAAGTAATGAATTTTTAACTACTGTTCTAGCATAACAACAAGGAAGCAGAGCAACAGCAAAACAAATGGAAAGACCCAAAAAAAACTAAAACCAAAAAGCATCTCCAAAAGGCAAGCGGAAGCTATTATGACTTAGAAACAACATGTACAGTAGGTGTATCTTCTTACTGATGACACTCTCTAAACGTGAAAACCTCTGACAACTGCAGGCTGATTAGCACCACATACAAAACGAGTCAAAAGACAGGAGCAGACAGATCATCGTGACCATCACAGCTCTCATCCCTCCAAAATACAGCTTTGAAAGAAACTGACACATAACCTAGAGATAGCTGAAATTTCCATAGGCATTGTTTTTTTGTTTGATTGGTTTTGGTTTTTCCCCAAAATGAGAAATAAAGACTTCAGTATTTTCATTTAAAGGACAGAATTTTTGTGGGAGATGCAGGTGACTCCTTTCTCTTTTCTGTATAGTACACCACTTCCTTCTGCCTACCATGTTTCCAGAGACAGTCACATCCTCTTTATCAAAGGCTTAAGGTCTTTGATCTACTTTTTGGTGTTCTGCAAGGTTAGTCCTTCACTGTCTGCTCTCCTGATTTTGTTCCTCATCTGTGTCTTTCCAACCATACTGGAAACTACCTGAAGTAGTAATCTATTCCTGCAACACATGCCCGAACTGAAAGGCAATAGAAGACAGGCTATTACACCAACAGAACGCTCTTTTTATTAGACTTGTAAAGGAACATAATTTACCATAAACCTGAATCAGCAGACAAATTAGTATCAGTATTTCAGCTGAAAGGCAGTTATTTTGAGTCAATGACTGTAGAGGTCTTTCTTCAACTACCATAACCAACAATGAGTGGCAACTATCTAACAACAAACACTCATGCAAAGAGGATTGGCTGCAGTAACATATATCCATAGGATAAAACTCCTGGTATATGTGAGGAAATTCTCTCATATCCTACAGTCTAAAGTAAATTTTAACTGGTAAAACCAAAACTAAACCAAACACCCAAACCAGTAGTAATACCACTTTTTTGACTAATATTAAACTGAAGTAAATACGAAAAGTAATAGATTATTTAAAACTTCATTAAGAAATAATTAGTATCATAGAATCATAGAATGGTAGGGGTTGGAAGGGACCTCTAGAGATCATCTAGTCCAACCCCACTGCTAGAGCAGGTTAGCCTAGAGCAGGTTGCACAGGAACGCGTCCAGGCAGGTTTTGAATATCTCCAGAGAAGGAGACTCCACAGCCTCCCTGGGCAGCCTGTTCCAGTGCTTTGTTACCCTCACAGTAAAGAAGTTCCTCCTCACGTTCAGGTGGAACTTCCTGTGCTCCAGTTTGTGAAGTAGCTGTATTTAAAAGACCTGAATGTTTTAAGTTTACAGAAGCAAAAATAAACTTCAACTTCCGTCATTCTTAAAGACTGAAGACAAAAAAGAAAAAGGCTGACAAAAAAAAAAATCAAGTACTTGAGTTAAAAAAAAAAGTATCTTATCAATACTGAAAACAGTCCAAGAGAGAACACTTAGTAAATGTGCTTGTCTTTAACCCAGTTGTGGTTTTTCAATCACAGTATCAGAGAGAATGCCTTTAAAAGAGGCAAAGAGATTTTTATAGTAAGAAAGGCAAATACTTTTTTTACCCTAAATCCCTGTGTATAAATAGTAACCCTAGAACACTACTGTAGAGGACAGCATACTGGGCCATCACTGATAAGATGATTTTAAAGAAACTACACAGGATGGAAAAATGAGCTGACAGTAACCTCATTAAATTCAGCAAAGGAATCTGTGACAGACTAACCCTGCGCAACACTCAATACTCACAGCACACTGCCTAGGGAACAGCTTTACAGAAAAAGGCTTGAGGTCCTGGTGGACAGTTTGAACAGAAGTCTGCAGCATGCCTTTGGAGCAAAGAAAGCCAACCACATCTTGGGCTGCACTAGCAAAAGGGTAGCCAGAAAGTCCAAAAAATGCATCACATGGCACTTAAGAGTCTGCATCTGTGTTGAGTAAGAGTCTGCATCTGTGTTGAGTTTTGTGTTCCTTCCTACAAGAAAGACATTAGCATGCTATAGCATGTTAAGAGGAATACCACCAACATCGTTATGGGGCTAAAGCACATGATGTACAAGGAAAGAGAGAAAACTGTCTGTGTTCATCCTTAAAAGGATGTCCAGATGAAAAAATACACTAATATGCACCAATTCAGGTGCAAGTGTAATTCCAGGGTATTTTTTCCCCTGATGCAGCTGTGTGGATGCTAATGATGCTTTTATTAAACACCAGATTCTACCACACATGCACAAAACCTCTGGAATAGGTACCCAGGGAGAGAACATACACTGTAGCGGTTACAAGTTATCAACTACATGGACTTGGGGCAAACCAGATGGAAAAATGTTCTGGTTTAAAACAGCTTCTCTCAAATTAATACAATGAGATATACATTCATTAAAAACTGGATTACCACCACCAATTTATTTAGAAACAGTGCAATTCTATGGTAGCCATCCAAAGACTTTCCAGTTTTAGAAAACCATTTTCACTGTACGTTACTTAGATTTGCCCTTTTCTTTCTGTTCAATACATTTTCTTCGGAATAGTAACAGCATTTAAAAGCATCTGATAAATTATCATCAAAATAATAATCAACAGAAGCAGGTGTTCTCTAAAACAGGAAGAGCTCACTTTTATGAAATATGTACAATACTAAGCAGCATAGAAATTATGAAAAATGGAAAAAACCACCAAAACTACTACAGAATGTTATTCAAGTGCTTCCTTGAGTTTTGCAGTGAAAGTGGATAGAGAATGGGAGCATTCCTGGGAAATCCCCAGCTCATTTCTCTACCTCTTACCACCCAAATTTTTTCATTCATAGGAAACCAAAATATTAACTTTGTTGTGGTGATCAATCCTCTTTAAAAACTGTTTCGGTATTAAAGATTATCAATAGCATATGTTCCGGCACTTTAGCTATTAGTCTGAAAGATCCCATCTGTGTGTTCAAAGAAAAAAAAAAAAAAACAAACCACACCCTGGTGAGGCAAGCGGCCTTCACCATACTGCCCCAAACTAATGTAGAAGCCTCCTGATCCTTCCCCTGAAAAAGATAATAAGAAACAGATTGTAGAAACTCTTATCTCACATGATTAATTATTCTTCACATCTTGGTTTTTCTCTCTAGAGACTTCTGTTTTTAAACAGTATTCCTTTCTACTTTTTCCCCCTCCAAAATAACCAGAAGATATAGGTATACCATAGGAAGTGAATTTTATTTTAAAAAAATGTTGTGTTGTTGGCCATTATAAATAGAAGTGTAGGAAAAATCATTCTTGTTCCCTTAATATCAAAACATTTAGTTTGAATCAGTAAATAAAACATTATAGATATGCTGCAACTCCTGTTCCCATCTTTAGACTTCAGACTAGAAGTTCTCTAAACAAATGTGAAGTTCAGTGAATGAATATTTGTTTCTCTTCTAACAATTTTTCTTTCCCTTGTTGGTTCTCACTTCAGATACTACTATTCGACTAGAACAACACTAATATGTATTACTGGAAATTAATGATGCACAAACAAGAAATATACTCCAAGATTCACAGTGTTTATGCTAGAATTTGATTCTGGGGAATTAAGTAGAAAAGATAAACACTCTTGTCTTAAATACAGCAGAATAAAGGTAAGGCATACTTTAAGTATGTCTTATGCCATATGGTACATTAAACATTAATCACCATCTTAGTTGAAATACTAACATATTTTTTGCACTGTAAAAATTTCTACCTAATGATTTCAGTATTTTTCAGTAGAATTGCTGGCAGTATCAGTTTTAGAACATAAATGAGGATGATACCATTGTTAATCCCACATATTCTATATCCAAATCAACAGCTCTCACCTGCAATAATGTCTAGATCATCCTCTCCTCTAAAATTTCTGTATTTCTTTAATAGTTCACTCTCCAGATCTTCCATCCTCCAATACCCTCTATCTACTTATGCAGGTTATCTGCAGGTACCATTATGCACAGNACAGCTCTCAGCTGCACTAATGTCTAGATCATCCTCTCCTCTAAAATTTCTGTATTTCTTTAATAGTTCACTCTCCAGATCTTCCATCCTCCAATACCCTCTATCTACTTATGCAGGTTATCTGCAGGTACCATTATGCACAGATCTGGATCAAAGCTCTGCATGCTCATGCATGTCCTCCAGCCATACCTCCTATAAGACAGCAAAGAAATTCACCATCTCTTTGTCTCTTCAGAAGATGCATGTGGGCATTTCCATTCTCAGATGTGTTTTGCAACATGGTTATTTGTGGATAGAGGATTTAATATCAAGTAACATTTAGCATGTACAGCAACTAGTGGCAATTCCATGAAACACCAAGTAGTTTCAGAACTATTTATTAGTGCCATAGCCTATTAAAAAAATCATTTATGAACTAAGAAAAATTGCATTTTTTCTGCCTTAAATAGCTAAATTCTCAAATTAGCTTATTACAGTTCTTATTTGTTGTAGCTAGAAAANGATTTAATATCAAGTAACATTTAGCATGTACAGCAACTAGTGGCAATTCCATGAAACACCAAGTAGTTTCAGAACTATTTATTAGTGCCATAGCCTATTAAAAAAATCATTTATGAACTAAGAAAAATTGCATTTTTTCTGCCTTAAATAGCTAAATTCTCAAATTAGCTTATTATAGTTCTTATTTGTTGTAGCTAGAAAACATAATGCTGCTGCCTTTGATGATACTATAAAGGTAGATGAGACATAGCTGGTCTGAAAATAATGAAGGCCATATGCGCTCCAGCGTTGGACAGGTAGATTGGGAGTAAGAAGTGGGTAACTGTGGCAGCTCTGACCAAAACTGAGAGTAGAAGAAAGCTAGAAGCCTCACTGGAAAGAAATGAAAAAGTGCAAAACAAAAACTCAACAAGAAAAACAGATGCAGTAGCCTCAGAAACATTATTGCTGAAAGCTCTTCTAAGAGATACTGTTTAGGAGTGACTTTTTTTGTTGATTTAACATTGACAAAGCACAGGATAAGCAGCTAGGGAACATAAGCAGGTAAGAAAAAGTTGAAAATGGAAGATCTAGAACACAGAACATAAAGGAAACATTTTAAAGGACAGAAAATTCCTAAAGACCTGGCAGATACAAAAAAGAACAAGTTATGGGGATTTCTCTCTCTCCATCCAGCTTCATTTCTACAACATACACTGTTGGACGGTCATGCAACTCAGAAAGGAGAAAGAAAATACAGTGTTAAACAATTGCCATATACTTATTTTTGTATGGGTGCTCAAAATCAGTATTGGTATTAAAAAGATTCTCAGATATAATCTGTATTTCATGAAAGAAGACTAGAAAAGATGTATCTAGGTTCAACATCATCAGTAAGCTACAAGGCAAATTTCTTGTTCTAGGTGCATGAGATTTAATTCTAGAGTACCTCCAAAATACACACTGCATTATTTACTTCTTCATAAGGTCAAGGAAAATATTTCCTTTGCTTCTCTTAATCTCCCCCCTCCCCGCCCCAGCTAACCTGAGAGCAAAGCAAATGAAAAATTCAAAAGCAATCTATATGAAACATAATTGTGGCCCAACTTTTGTTACTGTTGTTGCAAATTCTCTGTGAATAATCAATACTTANTTGCTTCTCTTAATCTCCCTCCTCCCCGCCCCAGCTAACCTGAGAGCAAAGCAAATGAAAAATTCAAAAGCAATCTATATGAAACATAACTGTGGCCCAACTTTTGTTACTGTTGTTGCAAATTCTCTGTGAATAATCAATACTTATCCAAAGGAAAACTTTCCTAGCAATACTAGAAATAGTAATACCTTACAACATATTACGAACAGTAACTCTCTTGAAAAGCCAAGATTTTTATGTTACAAATCTCAGGTATCTGAGTGACATTATACCAAGGAAGAACTTGCTTTAATATTTCCCAGATAGCAGAGAAGTTGTTTGCATTTTGTCAGTGCTTTATATAAGAGAGAACAAATGTAATGGGAAATAATGCTCACAAAAAAAATTTCTGAGACAATAAATTAAAGATTAACAGTCTGAACTATTTTGTTACCTCACTCCTGGTTTTGGTTTGGTTTTGTTTTGATTTTCTTTTTAAGAGTTATATTGGCAGAAACATTCCTATCAGTTTTCTTTAAATTTGACTTTTAGTCCAAAAGATTGTATGCTTTCTTCATTTGTTTTTAATGGTCTCTGTCCTCCCTCTTTCCATAATTTCTAGTAAAATAACCATCAATGCTAACGTAGTTGCCATTCTAGTAACTGTTCAGTCATTATACCATATTACAGTTAACAGTTGTGAACAGTTGTGTACTACAATTTAAACAATATTGTGGATATGAGAAAAAAAACCCAAAAATTGTATTATAATGAAGAGTAATATATCTCTTTTGAAAAAGGAAAAATCTAATGATTTTTTACAGTTTGCCACAAGAATGTCACCTACTATATATTAAGAGTGCTGCATTGTGCTCACACATGCTAACTGTATGTGTTGCTTCGTTTGCCTTATTTTTTCTTGATCCCCTGTGGTTTCCACCAATCTCTGGACTAGAATGACTGAACCACAGGGCAAAGGAGATTTGCTGAAGTCAAGCAGGAATGCTTAGAAAAAAAAAAAAGAGGTGGGTCCACATTAAATGAAAAGCAAAAAGAAAATAAAGGAAAAAAAACTCCAGAAAGGTAAGCATGAAATCACAAGAGATAAAAATTAGTCTGAGAACAATTTAAAAAAAAAATTATTCCTTTACCTAAGCAGTCAAGAGTACAGACACAGTATGAACGTGTGACCATGGCAGAGAATAAATACTCAGAAAAGACAAGGCTACAGCATAAAAAAAAAAGTTCTTGGAGATATGTTCATTCTGGGGACATCCCTACGTTACAATCCTATTATACAGGCATCATGCCATAGGATGCCTCTGAAATGAAATTTTTGAAAGACACTATTGAAGAAATAAAATATTGAATTGTTCCAGACAAATCGTCAGGACAAGACAGTATTCACCATAGACCCCTGGGCAAATTAACAAATGACAGTGTGATGAAATACAAAACAGTGGCGATTACAAGGTGGAATGAATTAGTGTTATCTGTTGGTCTTTAGGACTCTATGCCACTGCTACTACATCATTGACATATATATGTGTAAGTTACATACCTGGCAATATCCCTATTTACTCCATTAGAAAAATATTTAAAACTATAATATAGCATAATACTGTGAAGTTGCACTGGATTTCAAACTGAATGTACTACATGAAGTAATAGCACAATATGTAGTAGAAGCAGAACAGTATGTCCTTCCCAGAGTCTAAGAGAAGGTTCTTGAAGTTCAAGAAGGCTAATAACAGCCAGCTATGAAGTACAGCTCATGGTGATGAGATGTCACTAAATCACACTACTAGCCACATACTTAGGTTTTATGTTAGACGTAGAGGAAACATTTAAATATTGCTCACAAGTTCTATTAGTATTTTTTTGGTTATGACTATATATACTGGTTTTGTCTGGAACAGAGTTAATTTTTATTCATAGTAGCTAGCACGAGGCTATAGTTTGGGTTTGTGCTGGAAACAGCTTTGATAATGCAGGGGTGTTTTCATTATTGCCGAGCAGTGATTGACAGAGTCAAGGCCTTTTTTACTTCTCACACCACCCCACCAGCGAGGGGGCTGGATGTGCACAATTAGTTGGGAGGAGACACAGCCGGGACAACTGAGCCCAACTGATCACACGCATGTTCCATACCATACGATGTCATGCTCAGCATATAAATCTGGGGGAAGAAGGGAAGATGTTCGGAGTGATGATGTTTGTCTTCCCAAGTGACCACTACATGTGACGGAGCCCTGCTTTCCTGGAAATGGCTGAATACCTGCCTGCCAATGGGGAGCAGTGAATGAACTCCTTGTTATGCTTTGCTTGCACACGCGGCTTTTGCTTTACCTGCTAAACTGTCTATCTCAACCACTAGTTTTCTTACCTTTGCCCTTTCAATTCTCTCCCCCATCCTGCTAGGGGTATAGGGTTTAGCTGTCTACCANTAGAAGGGAAGATATTCGGAGTGATGATGTTTGTCTTCCCAAATGACCACTACATGTGACGGAGCCCTGCTTTCCTGGAAATGGCTGAATACCTGCCTGCCAATGGGGAGCAGTGAATGAACTCCTTGTTATGCTTTGCTTGCACACGTGGCTTTTGCTTTACCTGCTAAACTGTCTATCTCAACCACTAGTTTTCTTACCTTTGCCCTTTCAATTCTCTCCCCCATCCTGCTAGGGGTATAGGGTTTAGCTGTCTACCAGGATTAAATAACAAAACCATAGTATCATTAATAGAGAACAGCAGCATATACTTCAGTTTCCTGGCATTTTATGCAGTTTTATTCCACAGCAGAGCAATTTAATTTAATTAAAAATAATTTAATGAATACAAAAAAAATATAGACTGGTTACTGTCATAGAACCATCAATAATCACATAGAAGTGTTCATAAAATTATCATGGAGAAAAAGCCAGAATATGTGGTGCAGTCAAACCATGATAAAGATAGTGCTAACATATTTTCTAAAATACTGCTGTGTGGGAAGTTGTTGTGTAGCAGCTGTTTCAACATCATATCTGGATAACTTGCAATAAGGACATTTAAGAGAAGCAGTTAAGGAGCTCTCCTTACAGTTAATGCTTTTTAACACACACTGGGATACTAGAAAGCTCCATGAGACTGCAGAACACTAACATCTGAAACAGTAATTATAGACCCATCAACTGGATCATTCCAAAGCAATCAACAAAAGACTCTGATAAAAATTACGCAATAATCTGCAGATTAATGTCAGTCAAGTGATCACATCTAATGATTTAGAGGATCTGAAAGTCTACACATTCTCCGGGAAATTAAGACAGTTAATTTAAGTAATTTACACTTTTATAGTATGCTTGCACAATAGCATAAAATATTTTTAAGAGAGAAACTTAAATTCAGAGTCAGTTTATTAATAAAAAAGACAGTCCTTTTTTCTTCTATTTATTTTGTAACTTATTCAATTCTAATGGGAAACTGGCAGTGCACAGATGAGTTTCTAGAATAGTCAGATCACTTCTCTGACTTATAACTACTCTAAATCACTGTCAAAAATCACTAAGATTTGAGAGAATGTTGAGCTCTTCAACAATTTCTCTTCAGTTTTTCATCTTGTTAAATATTAGGATTAAGAAAGTTATTATGCAAACTCAATGCAAAATTTCATCATGATGTAATCTTTGAAAGTTAACAACATAGATTTTTAATTACTCTGATTTTTAGTGTAACTTAGAAAATGCTAAAGTCAGCTTTGTTTTCTAAGGTTTATATTTTGTTATTCATTTTGGTAGCCTCTTCCACCAGGGCATCAAACCACTTAGATTCAGAGTAATAATTCATTTTTATTTCATTACTCATATTATCAGATCTTGCAGATAATTCTAAGTCCACAACTACACACTATACTTCCAAAACAATTTTCAGCTCTATTTATTTAAACACATTTAGAGGATTTTTCCCACAAACTAAACTGCTATACTATGAACAACAATAATGCAATTATTAGTTATCATCCAATTCATATTTTACTTAATTCCATTTTTACTCTCTGTACAAAAAATTCATGAAAATCTATGAAAAACCTACCCTTCTTTTAGCCCATCTTTCTCAAACCTGCTACTGATTACAAGCGTATCCTTCTTTGCAATTTCATGCATATTGGTTTGTAATTTAGATTGCCTTCTCTTTCAAATGGCACTGAGGATTTGTGAATACTAGTATGCTGGAGGTTTGCTTAGTTTGGGCTTATTTACCGTAAGCTATTCAAAGTGGGGGAAAAATAAGGGAGAAGATGATCGCCTCTTTTCATCACTCTTGTCCCATAACCCTTTTTTTGTTCTGGAAGAATTAACCTTTATTTTTCAAATACGTGTCATCAGGGCACACCAACACGATATATATATTGATGTTGAGGCTCCTGTTTCACCGAACTGTAGAACTGTCTCCATTTCTGCTGGTAAGAGAATTACAAAAAAAAGTTGCTTAGTGTGAGACTGTAATCATACAGGAATTGTTGTTGGGTATGTTTAAACTGCCAATAGCTGTATAATCTGGAAGTATTGGATATATCACGCATGTGCTTGCCATATGTACATGCTTCCACCTGTAACAACTTATGTTAACTAATAGAGTAACAAGATAAACAGAGACACAGTGGAAAGTTATTATTTTTAATTCATTTTCTGATTGATTAATCAACTAACCTATTATCTACTACGTGTAAGCCATTAGATTTTAAACTCCCTCATATCTGACAAAAAAAATAATAGCAATGAAGTTCTGTTGCAGCAGGTCAACCTCTTAAACAATAAACGCCAATGAATATAAATAAACTAAGATTAATTTCAGAATCCTACCGGACACTTTTATAGTCAGGCAGATTGCAAACTTCAGGAACAAAATATATACCTGTTGTGCCAAATCTGGTTACAGAATGCCTTGCTATATGGACAGAAACAGTATGGTACATCCCTACCCGAGTGTAAGCAAACAGGAATAAGCATTAACTGAACAGCAGAGTATGAGCCACTAGGAATCAGCATCCCCTCCTCCAATCACCCTACTTTTTTCTCCTTCTTTCTCCTCTATTTATGACTTAAGACGTCTGCAGTTTCTATGAAGATGGAAAGAAAGAGCCATTTGGAGCACCTTCTGGTATTGTCAGACGCATCAAAATCTGCCCTTCACGCTTTCCTTCTCCCTTTCTCACCTTTTGCAATTTCATCTGTAAAACAGAACAAAAGCAAGAGATCTCTTCCTCCACACCTTTATGTCTATCAATAACAAACAGCTTCTGGACTCCACTTTTTGGCATTATATTAAGTTTTTATGCCTTCAGCAGTCTTCAAGAATGCAGTGCAGACCAAAGGCTTAATACTTTCAAGCCTTCATACACTGCACAGTCTTGTACATTATATTATACAGCACCTTTCATTCATGGAGCTGAAATGCAACCTCAATAAAGCCCGTAACTGGCCTCTGCAATTATCTGTTCCAGTTTTAAATCTTTTCACAGTCTGAGAATACACTGTGGCAATCACATTCAATGCAGGAAGGCCATAAAAAGATTGTGCAAGTAACTTCATCTACTGCCTATTTTGTTCAGGTAATTTGACACAAATTCTGAGAAAATTACTTTTTCATTACTAAAGTTATTCTTGATAAAGGTTAGTGAGCTGAAAAGAGAGTGTAAAATAACTTTTATGTCTTCCTATGCAAACGGCTTGTGTACTCATGTGCTTATATAATATGACTCAGAAATAAACAAATAAGGAAGATAAGGAACTAAAACTTAAACAGCCAAGGATGATCTTGACATCTCCATTGTCTCTAACAAGGTGTTATTATAAACAAGACCAATCACTCAACATACCAGAAATAACTGCTCAGAATAACTACAATATAGTCACAATATATTATTTTTAAACACAGAAAGTTGACAAATGTATAAAAATATGAGCTTTCCCTGAAGAGAAGATTCCTTTGAAATGAAGCATTTATTGAAAAAAAAAAATGGAGGACGGGATTTGCCACTGTTATTCCAGACATTTTTCCTTAAAAATCACAGAATGGTTGCAGTTGGAAAGGACCTTTAGAGGTCATCTGGTCCAATTCCCCCCTCTTCAAGCAGGGCAGCCTACAGCTACTTGCCCAGCATCGTCACATATTTGTCTGTTTGTTTAATACCAGCAGGTTTTGCATAACATTTTTTCCTCAGTTAGTTCACAAGGCAAGTACTATACCTCTTAAGAGATAATCAACTGCTTGGCCTTAAAAAAATATGTATTGCAGTCACCCAGGGTTTCATGGGAGCCTGCAAAACTGTCAGATGACAAACCCTCACCAATTTGTTAGGTCCCACAAATTCAGTGACTATTATAATCGTAAAATTGGAAGAACGTTCTTAGTCAAATCCTTACTTTCTATAGACTCTCTCTGACCAAAACAAATGAAGGCACAACTTCTTCCATTAGATTTGCCAGGCTTCAGTCAACATATCTCACTTGCGCATTTTTTTAAATTGGCATAGCCAGTAAAATCACTGCCTAGGTAGGCATTCAAAGTAATGAAATTGTGTGTTTGTAATTAAAACCTAAAAACAGGTAGTGCTTAGCCTTGTAACTGAGCACTGAAGTAATAAATTCATCTGAGAATTGTATTTGTCGTCTTTATCTCCGATCAGAAAATAATCTCTTCACTTACTGTAACGATCTTATCTGACATCTGAAGACATTGTGGTTTCCTTTCAAGGGACAGAAAAGAGAAAGGATTACAACACTGCCAAATGAGCTAAGCTGATTCTATTTTGTACTCAGAATGAGGGGGAGGGGGGATGGTGATGGGAAGCAGAGGCCCCTTTGTTTAGATGATACTGCTAACTGCGTAGTATACTGAATCTTCCAGTTCACATATATTTCGGAGTAGACATTTTGATAGACTCAAGCTCAGTCATATGCTGTTTGCAATGACAGAACACATACGTTTCAGTATGAACATATTATCAGTTAAGAATATTTATCATTTTCATTACCCAGTGTGGCAGGAGAACAGCATAGATGAGCTTCTACACAAACTGAAAGACGAAAGCTTACAGAATGTGGAAAAAGGAACAAGGCACTTGGGAGGAACATAGAAACGTTGTCAGAGGATGCAGGGATGCAACGAGAAAGGCTAAGGCTCGCCTGGAATTAAATCTGGCAAGGAATGTTAAGGACAAAGGAAGGGCTTCTTCAAGTGCATCAGTACTAAAAGGAAGACTGGAGAAAATGTGGGCCCACTGCTGAATCAAGCAGGTGCCCTGGTCTCAGAGGATACAGCGAAAGTGGAATTACTGAACGCCACCTTTGTTTCAGTCTTCCCTTCTAAGGTCAGCCCTCAGGATTCCCAGATCCTGGAGGTAAGAGAGAAAGTCTGGGGACAGAAAGACTTTCCCTTGGTCAAGGACGACTGGGTTAGAGATCATTTAGGCAAACCGGACAACCCACAAATCCATGGGCCCCAATAGGATGCACTCACAAGTGCTGAGTGAGCTGGCAGATGCTATTACCAGGCCACTCTCCATCATCTTTGAAAAGTCGTGGACAACAGGAGAGGTGCCTGAGGACTGGAGGAAATCCAATGTCACTCCAGTCTTCAAAAAGGGCAAGAAGGAGGCCCCAGGAAACCACAGATCAGTCAGTCTCACCTCTGTCCCTGGAAAGGTGATGGAATGGCTCGTTCTGCATGTCATATCTGATGATGTGGTGGAAAAGAAGGCTATAAGTAGCAGTCAACACAGATTCACCAGGGGGAAATCCTGCTTGACCAATCTGATAGCCTTCAATGACGGCATGACTGGCTGGGTGGATGAGGGGAGAGCAGTG
>VZSC01004064.1:26176-38990 GCA_013398225.1 Steatornis caripensis
TCAAGAGGACGGGGTCAGACTCTTTTCAGCAGTGACCAGCAACAGGACAATGGGCAATGGGCACAAACAAAGGGAACACACACAGTTCCACCTGAACATGAGGAGGAACTTCTTTACTGTGAGGGTGACACAGCACTGGAACAGGCTGCCCAGAGAGGTTGTGGAGTCTCCTCCTCTGGAGATATTCAAAAGCCGCCTGGACACTTTCCTGTGCAACCTGCTCTAGGGGCACCTGCTTTAGCAGGCATGGGGGGTGGACTAGATGATCTCCAGAGGTCTCTTCCAACCCCTACCATTCTGCTATTCTGTCTCCCAAGATTCTTCTGTCCTTCATGTAACTCCAGTCATGAGATATACAAAATCAAAATAATACACTTCTGCTGCAAATTACTCTAAATACAAAATTTAAATTCAAATCTGCTACATTCATATATAGAAAAATAATGTTTCACCACTATGCCAGTCAGACTTTCAGAGAAACACATCCTACTCATCGTACTTTTCCGATTTCAGAACAACTGACTTTCTCTATGTCTATTAAGATTTTACATGTATTTTTCACTTCTAATTGGGATTGGTTAGCTTTTATTTAGTTATAATTCTTTAGCTTTTTTTTTCATTTCTAGTGGTGTTTTTTTATTGCTTTTTGGTTGGTCGGGGTTTTTTTTAAGAGTTGCCAGCTTTGCACTACTTCTGTAGGGTAAGTCCTATAATCCCTCTAATATTATTTTTGTAAGCACAGCTAGTATTACATTAAAATTCACTACTGTGAAACATCACTTGAAACAGTATTTCTGGCATAACATTATTAATATTCTCCAACAATGGCTGATCTAAAATGAACATGGTAATGCAGCCTAACAAGTTACAAGTATTTTTCAATAAACCCATACATTTTTATGTTAAAGAAAAAGTAATCTAGAGAGTTGTATCATTTCTATAACAAGCATTTAAATTCCATTAAGGAAGTGGTAATTCCCAACACCAACAAGTAATCCAAAATTTTCAAAACTCAGGTTGCCATTTTTCTTATTATAACATGTATATATTACACATATAAAACTCTTGTAGATATTGGAGATAATTTTACTGATAAACCAGGAACATAACCCTCTTTCTGGCAATATTTCTCGGAGCAGAGAAAGGATACTTCTTACAAGTAACTCTGCTTACAGGTAACTCTTTCAGGTACTGAGGGTCCAATTCTTTTCTCTCAATGATTATTATTTCAATGAGTGTGTGTGGTATTAAGTAATTGCATAGTATCTTATGCAAAATTACAGTTAATCAAGCACATCACAATAGCTCCAAACATGGGCTACAAATCAGCAGGGTAATCTATCATTTCTATGCAGTGCAGCAATTCTATCTACCCATGTAAAATACTATTCCAGAATTATTAATTTTTTAAAAAATCTGTTTTAAATGTTACATTTACAACTAGGGCGTGGTTTTTTTTTTTTAAACGCTGCCCTCAAAAAAGTGGTTTTACTCATCAGTTCCGATGTCTTTCCCGTTAGCAGTGGCAAAGATGAGCTGAAGTGTCTCTCAACAAGCCTCCTTTCTTATATAAAATTAAATACCTTCATGATGTTTATATTAAATTTCTGATCTCGGTAACAAATATTTAATCAGTAGTGTAAGCTTTGTGAAGAAAAACACAGGATACATCAGAATATGAACTGAGGTGGGCTAAAACACTTTGCCAAAGATGACGCTTGCAGAGCTTTGGTTGTTGCCCAGGTACAGGAGCAGCCCTGGTAACAGGAAGGTTGGAACAAACTCTTGTTTGGAAGGCACTTCAGGCTGGCCATACCCGATCAACGAAGCAAAGACTGCTAAAAGCAGAAGTGATGGGTACCAACCATGAGGGGGGACTCCGGTGAGTGACAGTTACCCATCTTCTGGCCTGATCCATGGGCTTGCCCATCCAGAACTAAGATCTTAGATGTGGCAGACTGCTGAGACTCATCCATTTCTAAGACCACTTCCCTTTGATGCTTATTCACATGGGTACTGTTGACATTGACATGGGAGACCAAGAGGGTGACTACAAGCTCTTAACACTTCAGTAAAGGACTTGGGGACTCAGACAGTGCTCCTCCACATCCTGTGGCCAAAGAGAATGGCGGAGTAAGGAGCAAAAGCTTCCTACAGATGAAGACACCAGAAGTTTCAGCTAAAGAAGGGGGATTCCACTACTTTTGCAAACAGGTTCCCTCCTGCTGTCAACCAATAATAGTTTCAGTCCACTGATACATATATCCTCTAGAAAACTGTCTAATTTTATTTAATATTTTGAATTTTCTAATCAACATTCTAGATGAACGAAGTTAAACACTAAAGGCTAATTACATCACATTCAAAAAAAAGAGACATTCAAATAGTTGACGAAGAAAAAAAAATGGCAGCAGCTAGGAATTGAAATACCAAAAGAATTAGGATATCCAGTTTCAAGGTGCTTTGCACATTCTTAGACTCATCTGTAAACAAGACCCACTTCTTTCATACTGACAATTGTGAAATTTCTCTTTGCTAGATCTACGTTTTCTACTTAGATTTAGAATAAAGCAAGTATTTTTCATTCCCACGATCGTTTTAATGTGCTAACTATAAATATAAAAATTCAGACTATTAAATAGAGAAAGTACAGATGTTAATCTCAATAGAGATCTGAATTTCATCTTTTTTATGCTATTAAAAATATTTCATAATGTAGCACATGCAGTAGTAGATTTATTTAGATTAAATCCCAAAACCTTGTTATAGATACAATTTTTAAGTATAACACATTATCATAGAAGTCAAGTTACCAAAGGGATATCAAAATTTTTCTGCATTAGACACAAATTTGAAGAACACAGTCTTCAATAATTGAGCTGATTTTATCCTGCTGAGATCATGCTCACAGGTTGAAGTGTCATTTAATTAACTAAATCTTATATCCACCTTTTGACTCAGCTCCCCACAGAAGCATAAAAGGGAATAGCAAAACCTGTTTTGAACATTTCAACATCAAGTGTAATAATATGATCTTATACAGAAAGACAAAATAGAAAAAAAAGAGGTATTAATGAACATTAATCTCAAATTCCCTATGTCAGCATTAGCTGGAGTGAGAACGTATAACTCATCTCCAAGATTTATTCTGAAACTACTGTCAAAGTTAAGTCTAGAGTGAATGCAACTTTTATTTCCTTGATATACAAAAACGCATTTCAGGATATTAAATTTGAAGAGCTTCTTTCTGTCATTGAAATCGTGTCTTGCAATGGGACTTAGCTTTTTGCCGAGAAAGTACCAAGGCAGGGGGGGGGAAGAAAATACTTACTACGGTTCTATGAATGCCATGCAAGTCTTCTGCTTATTCCATCACAAATGTTTTAATTTGGAAAGAGCAAAACAGAAAGTTCAGCATACTTGTGAATATACAGATCACAAGAAAAATAAAAACACAGAGCAGAATCTCTAAGGAAGCATAAAATACTTCCTACATTTTAAGTTTTGCTGAGTAACAGGATCCAAAAGAAAAACTGTAACATGCAGACCAGAAAAAGCTCTACAAAAAGATTGCATAAAGCCCTGACATTTTAGAAATAAATGCTTGTTCTGGACATATGGAGAGAACCTTATAGTATGCAAATTACCTCAGGTATTAAAAATTTTCTAAGTAGATTTGACTGCCTGGACTTATTTTCATTCACACTTTTCTCAGCTACAACATGCAGTCCAGTATAAATCCTCGTGATGTTGTTATATTAAATAATTACACTGAAGAGACAATGAAATTAAAAGGTTTGGGGTTTTATTACTTTTTAGAATGAGTGTAATCTAGTACTACTATATTTCGACCTCTTATTCTATTGAGATAAGAAAGTAAGGTTGTCTCTACAGCAGCACTTAAAGCAGAACAGGCTTTAGTAAACTCCTCTGGCAGATGTTACTCCATCCCACCAATACACTCAAAAATAAGTGTAAAGAAAAAGAAGCAAGACCTCTCTGGATCACCCCATCAGTGAAAAAAATGGAGCAAGTAGAGATTTCCTCAAAACTTTCTGTGACCTAATGCCTTGAATTTCAGCAGTGTAAGAAACGGAATAATATATTTTCCATGCTCTTTACACTTACTTAATTTTTATATTTTTTAGCATAGCTAGAGGGCACTCCAGAGACCAGGATTTAAAGTAAAGCAATAAGAAACATTGTTATGCAAATCACTCTTCTCAGTTTTAGAATTTAAGAGTTGCTAATACAGTTTCTCATTAGACTGCTGGTCTGCCTAGTGTTCGCTATTACAGTATCATCTACTATAGAGGCTCCCTCCTTTCTAGATCTTTCTCCAGTCATTGAATAACAAAAAAAAAAACCAACTCCCTGTTTAAGCCTCATCTGCTTCTTACAGACACTTCAGCCAAAGTGTTCCTAATCCATGTTACTGCTCTCCACCGCATTTCCAGTAAGATTATGGTCGATTAACTTCATTTCCAAATAACATCTTCATTCTGCAGCTCTCTTCTCACACTGAAACTTTAACATACGTGTTCTCTTACATCTCTACTCCCTGTCGATGGTTATTTGATCTCAATTTCTTTACCAACCAGATAGAATTTTAGAATTCAGTGACGGATTTTCTCCATTCAAAAAATCACATAGAACCTAAGCCAATATTTGGCAGCGTCCCTTAGGCTGGGGGAAAAAAAAAATATTTATTTTCCCCTGAGATGATATCATTAAATACATTGCCAAATACAAGCTGCTGTTTAGCTGTGGTCAGATTAGGGTGAGAAATGGCAGAGTACTAACATTTAGGGAAGCTGTTCTGCCATTGCAGATGCTTCCTAGAGAAGAAAAATAAAGACATTTTCAAGCTATCAGAAATCTTGTAGGAAGTGGCTGATATCTCACAGTTAATATGCAGAAGCTTAAACAACTAAGAAGTTTTCTCCTGACCACATGAGGATGAGAAAAAAAATCTGTTCTTTTCTGTTCCACTTCCCTCAGAAGAGAAAATTGCTTATTAAATGGGATGGCCTTAAGAAGTAGTTACTTGGCTTGTTTGATTTCTTGAATGAAGTCTGAGGAATTGAAAATTTGAATTCATAGAAATTGCTTCTGTTTTGGACACCATTATGGGAGTTTGCCCTGTTAAATAAAAAATACTTAAGAATTGTGTAAGACTGCATATGTATGAACACATACACAAAAACTGCAAAAGTGTTTTACTACACGGGACATTTGTAATTAGAAAGTAGAAACAGTGACTGTGAGAGAAATGAAAGTGATGTGACAGAAGTATTGGAGAGTCAGTTATCACTTTAACAAGGCTTAATACTAGAATTAGTGTTAACAGAGTTTATTTGGATTTCAAGTTAGTATACAAACAGACACTAATACTGCAATTTCTAACTGCTTGGTATGGAATCTTCCTCCTGCCATATTATCAAGGAACAGGAACTGCATAACTGCAACACAGCAATGCCTATTTATTTCTTTCTTAGCCCCTCTCCTGACTGTTTCTGCTCAGGCATGCACAGGTTGATGATCTGTTACACCACGTGACCAAGTTGCAGAGACAGTCAAGAGGCTGCATAGTATTAGTGGAGCTGAGATGGAGACAGATAGGTGGTTTCACGACCATGTTGCTGAAGAGGACACTGCCTCTGCTCTACTTACATTTAAGAGAGATTTTTGAGGAGTTAAAAGGGTAGCACTGTGAAAGAGAAGAATTTTAGCATTTTGGATAGGTGAGGAATTGAGGCAATACCAAGAGTACCCATAAGAAGACAAACGGCAGCATGAGTAGATCTTTATACATCACAGGAGAAGAAAAATATTTCTAATTAAATTGACTTTTTTAATCATTTCACGATTCTCATAATTAAAATAGAAGAGAACTTCTAATTTTGCTTGTTTCAAGAAAAAGTTCCAGCACAGTCCACTGTTGGCCAATTAACTTCAGCAGTTACTTTTTTGATTGAATTAGATTTGCAAAGGACCCAGCTACCTAAAAACCAGCCACGCACTACTGCATTTAAAGAATTGCATAAACAGATGCCTAGTTAGAGAACTAAACAAATTATGTACTCTGGCACTTTCAAAACTTTACTCCACTTGTCTACCTTTAGATGTTTCTGCAAACTGTGTTCTCTCACTGAATTTAAGGTGCAAAGTTATTACTAGATTTTAAAATGAAATACTGCCTTAATGTAATACATATTCCACTGACTGCAGGTGAAATTCAGAGGAATAAAACTGAAGTAATGGAAGAATGATTCAAGTTCTGTATTATCAAAAATTGGAGGCTGACCGCAAGCAAAGCGATCTATATGTTTTGAATGAACTATGGTTTCCTGGGAAGTAAATGGTCAGTGGTGCCTATTAGATAACTTCAGATATCTTTTCGTAGTGAGACTGGTTGAAGGATTTAAAATATGTTAAATACGTATTTAACTTAAATTCTTTGCATCATGGAAAAAAAATTTCTGTAAAAACCCTAGCAGTTCTGCTCTTTAATGACCATACTCACCTCTAAGCTTAAGCAAAATGGAGATATTGCAGTAGCAATGCATAGATCTATGCATTAGACAAAATACCTATTGTAAGATCAAATAGCAACTTACCAAAGGATGAATTTTCACAGCCATTTAAGAATATGATGTATCAAGAAAACACATACACATAGAACTTGCTAATTTTTACTGTTTTGCTGTTGTGAAATTTACACATGGTATAAGACATGAACTGTAGCTGCCATCCATTGTTGAAAGGTCATCTAATGCATGATGAATGCATTTATATTATGAACCATAATTCACTTCTTCAATTTCACAAACAATTTCAATAGTGAAAAATACTTTGTCATGCAGATTTGCCTAACATTATTCCTGCTTGGAGAAAGTAGCTTTTAAGAGAGAAATGAGAAAGAGTCAAATACAAAATTATGTTTGTTTTGCTTTTTAGAAGTTCATTCTTTGGGGAAGGTGAATGTGTATCACACTTTCACTTTTACTTGCATGCTTACCTGGAGGAAACCAATGATGTCTCAGTAGATGTTAAGTGAATCTTAGTCTTTCACTGAACTAGGAATTTTTTCATGCCATCTTGGAATCATTTGAGAAATCCATAAGAAAAAAGAAAATTTCAGAAGAATAGTATAGTTCAAAAGAAATAAGATGTATAGCAAAAGTTCGGTACAAAACTATATTCATTAATTGTTTCTCTTCACAATATATGTGTGAAGTAAATTATTTTTCCATTGGCTTCTCTAGTAATGGACTTCTCTGGACCTGTATCAGCCTGCGCTGATGTTAGTTTATTTTAATTGTGACAGCAGTCATCTAGTGGTCAGATGACTTTTTCCTAAATGAATTTTAGCTTTAGTTGAACTTCTTGCAATCATAATACCTATGGTTAGTCATCAACTCACAAGAAGTAGGGATTCTGCTAATTACCCTAAAGATAATAAAGAAAATATAAAAAAACCCACAAAGAAAAAGTAAATAAGCAACTGTTTTAAAGCAAGCATTAAAATTCCTCCGAGTAGACTCAAGACCGAGGAAGACAACACCACCACAGACATCATACTTCTGTTGACAAAGACTTTGGGATGATGAATAAACCTTTCCTTCCACTAGTATTAAGGACTACGGAGGTTGCTGACCTTAACAACAAATATGTTTCATTTTGACTAAACTGGTACACATAAATCGAGTACTAATAAATTGACTCCACATACATGGTGCTTCCTTTTTGCCCTTAACAAGATCTTGAGTGTTAAAGGACACAGTTTAATGCTAGTCCTTCTCTAATTTTTCTAGCAGGTGACATTATAAGAAGTGAAGCACAGAACTACAGAATTATCTTCTGCTTTGGGGACAGCTGTGCCAAACCACACTTCTACATTCAAGTCTATCTTGGAATTGAACATTTTAAAAGTATATTACTGCAGTTCTTGATAAAAATCAATGGTATGCTACTGTTGGTAAGAAAAAATTTGGATTATTTTTAAAGAAACAACAAAGAAAACACTTAACCTACAAGAACAAGATGTCAAAAGTCTCGAGTGTAATTATTCTCAAAGTTTTTGCCAGCTGTCCCATTTTAAAAGAAAACTTATCTAACTGTGGGGATATTGGTACATTCCAGGCAGAGACTTCATCATAAATCATTTTGCTTCTCCCGCTCCATATTTTACACTGCAAGGTTTAAATCTACTTGAATCTATCTGGTACTCAGTCAATAGAATCTGCATCATCAAACTACATTCTCATATAACAGAAATCCTTTTATTATGAGGTAATGGATGTATAAATTATTCACAGTGCTATAATGCTCAACAATTGAGCAAACAGAGCCTACCAGAACAACCAAAAAATGCTTGATCATCTGAGTACTGCGACTGCCTCTTCCCAGGTGACGAGCGATTCCCAAAACAAATAGCAGGGCTGAGGCAGTCTGGTTTATTCAAGAAGAATGCCAAAGCAAGAGGCATGAGAGAAGAGCCACACCTTCCCCATGTAATTGTTCAACATTGTAAGCATAAGGTTCAGCAGCCACTGAGAACTAAGGATGAAGGCTTGAGTCTTCATCATGACAGCGAAATGGAACGTGAAAGTTTTCAGAGCTGCCTGAATTTCTTTGCCTTCTGTACAGTCAATCCTTTTATTTGTCACATACAGCTAACTTATTTTCTGTGATGAAGAGGCTTCTGCTGAATCTCAAAACATCTTTCAGCAATATTCTCTCAAATCTATCTTGAGATATAAAAATCTACCATACTTCCTCCTCTTAGACCTGTCCTATTTTTCCACTATTGTGACTGACAGAAGGTTAAAACCTTTTGAATACATTAAAGAAAGATCTCAGAATATTGAACAGCCTACTTCTCATTTCCAAGCTAGACATGGGTATACGGGTATTTTTAATCCCCAAACTGATCATATACACAGACTTCAAGTTTGATGAAAACTGACAAACCGCAATTTAGCTTTTCCCCCAACTGGAATAAGAGTATAACCATCTTAATGGGATCACAGATGTATACGGTAGCATATGTTTTACTTACTGGATGTAGGTGTGACCATATGATGGTTCACATCAAGTACGATTAAAGAGGTCCCTCTGAGCTTTACGATATATGCACATCAGAATCTTCAGATCATCTCAGTACCACACTTTTACATTAACTTATTTTTGTTGGAATCAAGGATTCAATTTATTACTCAATATTATTTCCTTTCCAAAACCTTCAAATCACTACAGTGTAGAACTCTGTTGTTGTACGTACCCTGGCACCCACCCTGGTGTGCAGAATATGAATTCTGACTTCTGTGGGTTTTGACAACGTAGCAGTATTTAGCACTTTTGGGGGAAAAACACAACAAAAAACCCCAAACCAACACACAGACAGAGCCCCCCGCAAACCACAAGACTACACAGGATTTCAGTATGGATTACTAAGTGATAAAACAATGCAGACTCAGTTGTAGCTTAATTTTTAAACCATTGTTAGTTTTACTACACCACATATATGGCTATAATTGGTACACAGAAGCAAAAGCAACAAAGCCATAAATGACAGTATCACACATGTATAGATATAGATAGAATATAGATATGATTTCAGGATGAGTATGGAACACAAACACGAGTCCTAGGTATTCAGGATAATCCCAAAAATATCCATTTAAATTGAGAAGCTGCATTTGTCACTGACTTTTTATGAAATAAAGCTTAATAATAGTTTATAACTTTTCCACGAATGCACAGTAGCTTAGGCAGCTGAAATTTCAGTCTTATTAAAAGTATGCACATACTTTTCTAAAATAGTGTAGTTACTTAATTTCAAGCACTATATAAATTCTTAACGAATTCCTGATCAAAAAAAGTTTATATACCTTTTTAAGACTAGAAAGTTAGGGGAAAAAAATAACAAACAAAAAACGAACAGTGCTTCACATTACTCCCTGTAATAATACTGCTATTAAAGAAAAGTCTGTTTCAATCCAAAGCACCAAAGTTCAAGGCACTATATTGAGACACACCATGAAATACACTTGGATGAACTCCAAGACTGAGAACCACCAGAAAAGCAATTCAGTGTTTAAGAGTTCATCTGTCTTTCTGACATCGTATGGATTCAGTCTTCCCCAAATGAAAACATCCTGGCAACATCAGCAATAAACTAGCAGTCCTAGTCTCACTCCTTTGCTAAATAAGTGGTAATGTAAAATTTTACCTCATTGTCCTGTCTCAATTTAGAGGCCAGATAAAGGTATGAAAAATGCAGTATATATTTAAAATGGTGCTGCATAACCACAATTTTTATAAAAACATCACATTTATGAATAAAGATTTTTCTCTGTAAGAAAATATTAAATACCTAAGACATACACAAAAAGCACCAGACAAGGATATGCCGCAGTAACTTCAGTTCCTTGATATCCTTACTGGAAGAATGCTAAAGCTCAAAATGTTTCAATGATTTTGAAGGGGGGCGGGGGGGGAAGAGTTTGTTACTGTACTTATATTTTGCAGAAGATTCCTTTATTATAATCAGCCTATGAACCAGTCATAACTACTGTACAATTTGAAATAATTCCTTAAACCTCATCAGGTATGCAGTAACATCCTATAACTCCTAAAACATATGGTACATCACCCTAAGATATTTTCCACAAAACTTCATAGCAGCAGCAGCAGCAAGTGCATAAGTAAATCACCTTATAAATACTCAGCTGTTCATAAATTTGCTGAATTAATTAAATATTAAAAAGAATGATGATATGAAGAAATCAAGTATCCATGCCACAGCATAAGAATTGCTATTAAAAGTCATTCTAAATTGACATCTACAAAAAGTATCCATAAGTTCACAGCCTACTTGTAGCATCGAAGTCAACTATCTTAGGGCTTAGAGGTCAGTTTATAGAATAAGCTCCATTACCAACTGACTTGAACGCATATCCTCTGTATGGGATAAGCAAGAACATGACTTCAAGCAATACAGTAGTTGGTTATGTTTCCGTTGTTCTTACCCTAAAAAAATTGCTCACTTTCAGAAGCTCTTTTTCACAATTAGTTCAGGTTAAAATAGTTTAGAGGGTGGAAAAAAAAACGGTACTTAGAGAAAAATCAGTATGAATAGACTTTGCAAAAGGATCTCTCACTTTTACTCTAAGCAGTAACAAAATTGCTAAGAAGAGAGCACAGAATTCAGTGCAAGTTATGAGCAATCAGATGTTACAGTCAAAAGAGAAAGAAGGGGCCAAAAGTATTATATTACACAGCTATTGAAGTGTTACATAATGAGATTCCAAGCCAGTTCCAGAAAGGTTTTATTTTTTCTTTCCATGGTTCATAAGAACCTCACAAGTTCCAAATACGCACTATTTGAAGGAACTGCTTATCTATGGTAAAGAAATGAATTTAAATACTCTGTTTTATTCTACTATTTCAGATATCCTTACAACAGTGATAGAATGAATTACTACTAAATTCCTAAGAAGTTAAGTGCTTAAGTTATTTATTTATTTGCTATCGGTTTTGCTCAAGTATTAACCTAGTAACTGTTGGGTTTACTTCAACAAAATTTTCAAATATCTCACTAAGTCTACTATCGTCTACTTTGACAACTGTCCCTTCAAACCCTCTGTTTTTCTTCCCTCAACGTAGCAAGTGGCAAAATTAAATCAAAAAAGTCTTGGTATCTTCCAACATTGTGAATCCATGCACACACACAAAAAAACCCTGCACGTCAGCCAACACCACACATCACTGACTCTGCTGAAGTAAAAACTAACCACCGGGACATGAACGTGACTCAACATATGGACCTGTGCAGAGGAAATAAGGCATCAATAGGATTCGTATAAAAGAAGGGATACAGAAAGAGAAAGAGAAAGCAGGTTTCACAGGGTTGCTACGTCTGTTCAGCCCACACAGGTAAAAATGAATGAGCAGGCCATAGAAAAAGCCTTCTTGCTTTCCCAGAAGGACAACACAAAGCATCAAACCCACAAGCAGTTTTATTTTTCTGAAAAAAAATGGGCACCGGGGGAGCTGGTGGTCTGAAATTGTGAAGCAGTATGAAAACATCTCAGTATCTGACTCTGGCCCTGAATTTCCAGTTAGAAAGTTCTGCCATGCAGAAGAAAGATTTTTGAAAAATCTTCAATGTTTCTTATTTTATCACTTTTGTAACATTTAGAAAAGCTAAAAGTAGTGATAACTTTTTATAATAAAAATATTTGCAATTGAAAACTCCCAGGAAATTTCCAGGAAATTCTTCACTGCTTAAATTTTGCTTTCATTAGTGAGAATAGTTTTATAACATTACTTACCCTATAGCCGATACTACCTGATCTAGTCAGTTAGAGATGGCCAGTTCAACAGCCGCAGGCTGAAATATACTACTATATAAACCAAGAAAGGAAGTGGGTAATTAGGATCTCATCTTTATTTTTTTAAAGTTCATTTCATTTTTATAGCTCTTAAATAATAACTAGCAATTTATCAATAGATTTGGAAATATATCACCAGCATAGATAGATCAACTTGATAGATCAAAGAAAAATTGAAGCCTTTTTCAACACAAAATATTAATAGACAGAGAAAGGGAACTTTGCCTCAGCCAATTCTGCTATCAACTGGTAGCAAAAGGAAGACTAGGGAGAATGTGGGCTCGCTGCTGAACAAGGAGAGCACCCTAGTGACAGAGGATGCGGAAGAAGGTGGAATTACTGAATGCCTTCTTCACTTCAGTCTTCCCTGCTTAGGTCAACACTCAGGATTCCCAGTCCCTGGATCTAAGAGA
>VZSC01004064.1:39851-66674 GCA_013398225.1 Steatornis caripensis
CTGTGAGGGTGACACAGCACTGGAACAGGCTGCCCACAGATGTTGTGGAGTCTCCTCCTCTGGAGATATTCAAAAGCCGCCTGGACACTTTCCTGTGCAACCTGCTCTAGGGGCACCTGCGTTAGCAGGCATGGGGGGTGGACTAGATGATCTCCAGAGGTCCCTTCCAACCCCTACCATTCTGTGATTCAATAATTCTATTAGATGAATGCAGTGTGACAAATCTACATAGTATTCCTATATTTACGGCTTGTAAGAGACACTGGTTGTTCTGCTATGTAAATATTATTTGCTTGGTTGGGATTCTTTGCCTTCACCCTTTCTTCCCTGAATTCATATTCTATACACTTCACATTGCAGAAAAATAAGGTGAGCACAACCAAACATTTGAAGTCTCATTGCACATAAATGATGTTTTCAGTGAGTAATTAACTACCTTGTGTCCCTTGCTCTATTTAGTTCTTATAGAACAGATTCTACAGCCTATTAAGCCCAAGATGACTTCAACAAAGCTGAATTTTTTACCTCTCACCCAGAATGATGATTTAAGCAATATTTCATCTACACACAAAAAAAACCCTAGACACACAAGTACATCAAGTAAAGGTCCAAGAACAGAGCATGGACTTTGCTGCAAAGACATAAGCTTCCTTTTAGATTGCTGCCACCCTATTCTTGTGGGTTTTTTTTTTTTCCTCATTAAAAAACACTTTTTAGCTATCCCATGTCAGGTTCTCAAGCTGTAAGTTCTTTACAATTGTGTTTAAACCAATAAAGAACTCATCACAAGCCAGTATACTTTGTAAATAGCTATCTCAAAATAATTACACTGCATAAAGACTGTTCAATGAAGTAACATACGCTACCACCTAAGCTCAATAATGGAAAGGCTAACTTTTCCTTTTGAAAAGGAAGTAGAAGTCTGTTTTTAAAAACACAAAACTTTTAAAGTATTGGTTGTGTCTGATCCAATGTTTATAAATCTAACAGATGACAAAGAATTCTACATATAAACAAATAAATTTAAACACTTTTCAATCAGCAAAACATATTTGTTACAAGTTTTCAGCTGCTAATTAGCTCTGATACAAGTATTTTAACATTGACTGTTTTTTGAGAGGAGGGGAGTAGGGGGAAATCAACAAAGTAAGTATTTTCACAACCACTGTTGTTTCAAGCTATAGTAACTGAAACTGTTTGGTACTTTTTGTCCAAAATAAAAAAAAATCTAGGTATTTTACACAGTAAAATAACCATTGCTTTAAAAACCTCTCCTGATATTACAGGAACTTTTCATAGAAGAATTAAGCTGGTCAAAGCACTTTACACCATCCAGGGACGCTGTAGCATCCTTTGGTCATGGGAATTTTTGAAAATACAGCACAATCTCTAATTTCCTTTTCAACGGAACCCTCAGAATCACTTTGGAGTACTCTTGAAATTTTTTATAGAGATGTACACATGTAGCACTTAAGAGACGGTTTTATTTGCAAGACAAAATCACTCCACTGTGCATAACCAAATAATTACATTTTTCTGTAAAAATCTTAATTATACATAGTATTTTTCTGTAATAGCGTGAAATTGTTCGTAGAACTCCAAAGGTAAATCTTTTTCTGACAACTGTGATATGAAAAGTCTTGTAGGTAAGTTCTTTAAAATACATATTTTTGTACGATACATTGATACTGTACTTCTTGTTCTGAAAATGTTTCCTTTCTTCATTGAGGAAAACTGGCAATTCAGCACTTCAGCAAAGAGCATCTCTTTGCAACATACTACAGAAATGTGCTTGAACAAAAACACATTATGTAAACTTTGCACAACCTTATCCATATTTTCTAACTACAGGAATACGCAGAACATATACGTGAACGATTTTTGAGTATTGGCTTCACCCATCAAAATACTTGCATTGTTCTTTTTAAGTGAAGTAATGCAGGCATTAGTACAGTTATGCTAACAGAGTTTTTGGCAACTACCTTGCATTTTGAAGGCACTTATGCATGGGATACTTAGCAATTAAAGATCCATATAGTGTTTACATCAAATTACACACAAGACACCACAGTTCAGCTTTAAAACGTCATGCATATCTACAGGGTTTTTTAAGCAATAAATTACTTCTCTGATTTAACTAGCTTTGATGTTACGTTTCTGTAAAGAAAAAGAAGACAAAAATGAATACTTTAGTTCTGCTTGTTACTCTGTTGCTAGCTATGACATACTGCCACCAGGTGGAGATAATTTAATAAGAAGCTACGTATTTATGTATAGAGACAGGGGGAAGAATTTCACTACCTAGAATTCTTATTGTAAATGAAACAATCAATGAAAATGGAACCTGAGTAAACTACTTAACTCTGGCATATACTTTGTACCTACTGACAATATTAACATATACAGAGGTTGAAACTCAATAAATAACATTCTGAAAATATTCTCAGATTTGATCTTAAAAATTCAGCACATACAGAAATTCATTATAAAGGCTCTGCAGCAATCAAGTTGAAGATCTAGTTCAAATGCAATTCTGTAGCATTATACTATTTTGCCTGAGGGAAGGCGTGTGTACGTGAGTGACCCCTTAACAGAAACAAAACACAAAAGTAATTTGAGGCAACCAGGTCATGAGACTGGTTAGACAGAACCGCTGCTTCTCTAACATATCCAATAGAAACCAGACAAGTGTATATTTTTATGTGATAGTAGTTAACAAAACCCGACTGTCAAAGACAGTACGTGGCTGCTATGTTCACAGAGACAGATTACGGTGTTACATGGGAACCATACATTATTTTCCACAAGGTCTGTCGTGCCACTTCTACTGCATTGCTTCACAATGCAATATGTACTTCGAGAGGAATACAAACAGCTTTAGAAAATAAACATAAGCAAATACAACATTTGAATGATGTAGTACAGTCATCCCGCCCTTTTCATGATCTACACTTGCAGTGCAATGCACTGGTATGCACCTCCCCACTTTAGATAACAGAAAGGAAGAGCAAGCATTTCTTTCACCATTAAGTCTTTGCTGGATGTAGGTAGAGACAAGGAGGAAAAGGCAAAGAAGACTGAGAAACAAGGAAGACCCCAAATCAGCATTTCATCCTCTGGATATTTCCAGCCAAAGACACTGCAGTACTGAGAACACACCATCTTCTTTGTAAACTTCCCTCTTTTCCAAGGGCAGACACCAGTAGAAAAGATTTGCTATCAGGAGGATTACAAGAAGTTAGGTTGGTGGAGAAGTTCACAACCAGCTCCATGCCAAAACAAAATTAAAAGCAAACCCCCAATTTAGCTTTACTACAATTAGCATAGCAAAGCAAAGATGGAGACAGTTTCTCATATGAATAATTCTTGTTAATTTTACACGTCTACCTGTGGACTTCAATAATTTTTTCATATTTAGTATTACACAAAACCCACAAATTGGGCATCAGTCTTTTCATCATTTTTTAGGGTGTCACTCCCTATTCTTCGTTACACTTTTGTTTTGGTTTAGTCTTTCAGGACTTTGAAAAAATATGATGTCATCTTCATATGCAATTGCTCTTGAGAGCACCTGCTTTATATTCTTCTTTTAAATTAATCTTTTCATAGTATATATTTGAGAGTGTTCGTTTTGTTTTAATCTGTAATACAGAATTTCCTCCGGGGCAGAAAGCACAGTGTGAAATATATCGATATCATGAGAGAGACAAAGTCTTTTTAATTATACTTGGTTACCTTTTTTAGAACAGAAATATGACATTGCAAACAGAGAATAAACACAAATGAATTAACTTAAAATATTTGCACTGTATTCCTTAGACGCTAGTTTCAATGTCATAAAATGAAGAATAAACTATCAAAGTGAAGATGATGTGTTTCAGAGGTGTTTTTAAAAGCAGCCCATCATTTCTAGATTACAAGTCTCTCACTGAATTAAACTTAGCATAGCATGTTTAGAGAATACAGATGGAAATCCTGTGGTTAGTATTTCACAAAAATACTAAAGATTCAGATCTAATATGGAATCATTGTCAAGACATATTGACTAAGGATGCATTAAATTGGAATTAAGATACCATTTAATGATTTAATGAGAGCCTGGAAAAGCATTTGAGCATGAACCAGAACTGGAAACTGGATGTTTCCAGAAACTTGAGAACACTCGCTGTCTATTAAATACTAGAATAATAGGTATACAAGGTTGCAATGTGAAGAGTAGTTACATGGAAGCAGTAACAAATTAGCATTTCCTGAACTTGCAAAAGCTCCTTTACCTTACAAACTGTCATCCATGCTTTTTTATGGTATGCTAGGGTCCAAGGTTAAACCTCAAGCAAAAGAGGCATTCAAGTAATTATTCAGTGGCAAGCAGGATTCAACAGAATTGGAAAAAAAGACTGGAAAATGTTGTCTGCCACATACAATAATCACAAATTCTGTGGTTTGACATATATATGGATAGTTTGATATACTTCCAAATCATAAGAAGTTAATTTAGTAGTGGTATCAATTTCTTTCCTCCATCGATTACAGTGATACAAACCAGATGTATCCAATTAAAAAAAATGTGACCAATAGTGTATTGTTTATTTTCTATGTTAACTATTGAAACCTAAATGACAGAGCAATGCAATTTTAAATTAAAGCCTAAACGTCTTTGATTTGCGCGAGTGGAGTACCTGTAAATGAAACAAGGAAATGTTTGTTAAGTTAGAAGATTTGAACAGTATGTCCTGCCAAGGATACTGCTGTTTTGTAAGAGAGGATATGAAACATTCCAGACTAACATCTATTTTCATTTGTCCTTTCTTTTTAAGGCATGTACAGAACCAGATTTTGACATGTTGAATGTAAGTTACTTGCTGGCTCTACAATTCCCTTTTTCTTAGGCAGAGTTGCTTCTATAGAATTAACTGAAACCATAAATAGACCACATTTACAAGAACATTTGCTTGTCGTCAGAGGTTCCAGCCTTCTGTGCTGCCTGGGAAGGCCAGAAAAAACAGCTAAATTGAAGAAATTAATGACATTACCATAGGAAGAATGTAGAAACTTGTCTGGCACTTGGGATGTGTCACATGTGGAAGTCTGAGTTCTAGCCACCACATTTTGTCCTCCCAAGGCAAGTTGTTAGAACCTCGTTAGCTATACATACAGCTAATATGAAACCATAGACTACTTACCACAATGAAGAAACATGCACAACTACGCACTTACTGCAAAGTTCTTACAGCCCAGGAAATCATATTCTCAAGTATCTCCACCTGGGCTTCAAGTCCTCTATGATGTATCTATGGTGTCTTTTTAATCAATGCATTTTTCTATCACACTATTATAGTCGTATCGTTCCTGTAAATTGGACGGCATCTGTTCTGATGTCCTTTATGAAAACATTCTAAAAATACGTTACAGAAAGAATCAGTTATGTTTTCCAATTCTTCCACCTATAATAATTTGCCAGATTCAAGTTACTTCATAATTGTGTTATGACTAATGAACGAAATTGGCAATTCTGAATATTTCTCTTTGCAGATAGCACAGTGATTCTCCAGCACCTTATTAATTGTTTAAAACCACACAAAAGTCACAAGTAAAATTCTTGCTCTTCAAGATGAGTCACTTTCTCAAATCTTCTCTGCAGAGAATACAAATACTGATCATTTTGTTCCATGTTTTCTGTGACAGCTTGGTGAAGCTTCATTGGCTATGACTTCTCTAAATACCAGATTCTTCTTTAAACATCCCCAGAACAGTTTTTGTCAGTTCCATAGAAAAATCATGCTTTTATGTTTCTAATGGCCAGCTTTTCTATCATTTCCATCGTTTAAGAATTGCTATTTATTTTGTGATGTTAAAGCATTTAGAAAGCACTGCTTTTGGTGTATAAGACTTTACAGGCATACCTTCAAGGTACCAGTGAAGAGATACCTATTTTTAATCTCAGATTTTGGACTTAATTAATCATTGGTAGTTCACAATAAGAACAAGACATGAGTGAAAACAGGGTTAATTCTCATCGCATGGTACATCATTGCACAGATTTTACACATCCAGAAGTTCTAGAAACAATTTTCTGGAGAAATACGGTATTTAGTATGGATTACTTAACTATTTGATCATGTAGTAACAATTAATAATTTAATTTCAACGTACCTTTTTTATACTAAATACAAACTTGAAGGAGAAATTTTAGAGTTTTTATCTCCTTCTTAAAATAACTTAATTGTATACAACCATTGTTTCAAAGACTGTTCCACATTTTCCTTGCTCTTACAGAATGAGGTGATCTTTGAATTTGCAGACTAAAATTGTTCAGGCAGTTCAAACTCATTTGTTCCTGCACCAAGCATGGACTTTAAGTGAAAGAATAGTTCTCCCTCTCTCACTCACCACGCTGGAATTTTTAGAAACTCCAAACATATCCCTTCCCCAGTTACAAGTAAACAAGCTCATTTTCTCTCATGCCCTGATGCCTTCTTTCTTGTCTTGCATGAGCTTATCCTTGAAAATGGATTACTAGACTTGTATACAATATTAAAAGAACAGATTTCATTTGAATTTGTGACAATGGCATAACTACATAAAGTTATTTAATTTGAAAGGTATACCAGATACATATATTTACATATATACAGCCTTGCACACTATTTGTGTTAGAGCAGCAAGCCTGCACTGGTCAGACATCTTCCTTCTATCTTTTAAGCAAAGGTACAGTATTTGCCACTGAATCTTCAGTTTGATTCAAGATCACAGGATGAGATTACCTGCTCATTCATTTTGGCTTCAACTTACAGTGCAGAAATCTTCCCATCGTTACGCCCAGTTTCTCTTCGCCCTTTCTAGCATCTCCTTCCCCTCCTCACAAAACTTTGGCATTGCAATAACTAATTTCAAAGATTCTGGATTCAAGAACACATGGGACACCTCGAGAGTGTGTTCCACAGCCACCAGCATGCGCAAGAACAGTTACAAAAAGTAGCAGTACGAAATGAAGGTGGTTGAGATTTCAGAAAGAACTGAGCTGTACATATGTAACGTAAGTTGAAGATAGTTTGTATATCAGATAGGGATTACTACATTTCTTGATTTATGCATCTCAAATTGTTTTGTCTCCTAAGGCTCACAGATCCATAAGATGAATGGATAAGGCAGGGAAGGGGGTGGGAGGAAGAGAGTGTCACTCTTGTCTTCTATACCACACACACTGAGTAGAGCTGAGGGTAGACAAACAAATCCTGCTCATGACTCACAACCACTATTATACAGATATGGAGAATTATGTACTACAAGCATAAAACATTCTGACTCACGTAATAGGTGAAACCACTGTCTGGAGTCCCTTTTTAAATGAAACAGTACTCCTGCGTAAGAAGGAAACCAGAAGAATCAGAGTGGGGGCGGCACAGAGCAGGAGGAATAAGAGCTGAAGGACTGGGACTGTAGATTCACAATCTGTACATTAGGTGTAAATACTACTTCCTGCATAGGCTGCATCGCTGTCATTGAGTTGAGAGGTAACATTTTATTGCACAAATCTATACAGTAAGTCTATGATTTCTAGCTATGCAGAGATCATTTCCCCTCCCACTTCACTTTCTCAAAATAGGTAACTTTTATTTTAAACAAAAGTTAAGCAAATCACAGATTTTCCCACAAGTTTCCTTGCATTTGAAAATTCACCCAGCAGTATAGATCATTGTCAATCACTAAAGTTACTCTTTGAACTCATAGTTCACATTCAGTATGATCCCGATTTGTGTTCTCCAGAGGGTGGGGGAAGGTTGTTGTTTTTATATATAAAAATATAAATTTTCTCCTCTTGTTAGACTACTGACATTTCATTGCATGACTTCCTCTGTCTTTGTTCTGCCTAATAGGACATTCAAACCTTTCACTTACTGCAACTTGAAAATAACAGGGCTCAAATGAGCTAGTCAACAAAAATAATTCTGCATCTCTGCAGTTTCAGCATCTGTCATCATTGAGAAAAAAACTGAATCTGCTCTCTTATGCAAGATATTAAATATGACACCTGTTACAACAGCCTCTTTTGTCTTCATTTACTAGCAGCATTTTCTGTTTAAGCTCAACAAGACAGAATATGCAAAAATACACCTTTTAAGATAAAAATGCGAGAAAAGTCCTACATATAATAAAATTGCAGTTTGAATTTTAAAGCTTTTCTGCTGGGACAGTTCATCTAAAATTTAGGAAAAAAAGGTCTACATGAAGCTTAAAGAACTAATTAAATACACTGTGGTTTTAAAATGTTTACAGCAACCTGTTCACATTTCACTTGGACAGGAAAATTTGCCAAAAATAATTTAGGCAAAACGAACATAAAATTCCTGTGACTTGGTGCAAACAGTCTGCAAACAAAAAAGACACTAAATAATATGAAAAATTATGTCCATGAGGAGGAAGAGTACCATTAACTCACCCCTCAACTGTGATTTTGCACTCTGCTCCAGATAATTTTCATACTCTCAGGTTCTCTGAATAAGTTAAGGCATTTTCCTTTCTTGTGATACTCTTTCTAAGCAGTATCTCAGATATTATTCTAACAGTTCAACAGGTATTTCTTATAGGGTTTTTTGGGGGGGTAGGTTGTTGTTTTGCTTTTCATATGAGAGAAACAGGCTTAAATATTGAATTAGATAACCCGTTATTGAAAATGACCTGTAACAACCATAATTTTATCCAGTAACTTCATTATCCAGTGATCTGGCATGTTTTGATTTGAAGAATCATTGAAGTATTTTTATCTACCTAAAAATCCCTCCTAGAACTGATTCTTTTTTCTCTCCTTTCTCAGTAGTTTCAACACCCTGAATATTTTAGACACAAAATTTACAGTATTTCCCTTTCATTTGAGCTGTTCCTGCCTTTTAACTAGCTGTTAACTAGTCAAGAAACAATGAACTGTATTTGTTACAGCTGACACATTCAGAAGTTAATCGCTGACATAGATTTGGCAGCTATCCCAGTACAGGAAAAAAAGAATGTATGGATTAAAGCTACTTGGCATTCTGGTCAGAAACACACACTAGCAACATGACAACGAACTTTGCACTCAAAAAGATCCCTCTTTTAGAAGGCTGCATTAAAGACTGGAGATTAAATAAAACGTCTCATTTACCAAAGTGACAGATTCGGTCTGTAAAAACAACAATAAAGATTAGAAAAATCAAGGTACATATTACATGCAAATTCTAATTTCTAATAAAATTATAATTGTTCTTGTCAAGCAGCCTATTATAACATGAGGAAAAAAAACCCAAACATTTTCATTTAAGTAACAAAGTATAATTTTCACTAAGGTACATCATTTTCAAGAAGTATTTAAACGATACACAATCTTATAAGCATTTATATTTTTCACGTTTCCTAAAAAATATAACGAATGCCACTGGAGAATATGCTAATTAAAGACCAGAGAAATTNAGCCTATTATAACATGAGGAAAAAAAACCCAAACATTTTCATTTAAGTAACAAAGTATAATTTTCACTAAGGTACATCATTTTCAAGAAGTATTTAAATGATACACAATCTTATAAGCATTTATATTTTTCACGTTTCCTAAAAAATATAACGAATGTCACTGAAGAATATGCTAATTAAAGACCAGAGAAATTAAAAAATATGTATTAAAGATCCAACTGGATAGATAAACAAAAAATATTATAAAAAAAATAAAATGTCCTTTTATCTCTGACAAAGTCACACTACCTTTCTCTGTGGAGTTACTCCAGTGGTAAATGTTATCAATATTAACCATAACTTAACTTGTTTGGGTTAGTAGAGGTTATACTTTTTATCTGAGTAGTCCCTGCAGGAAGGAAGAAACAAATTCTTCTTTTTAGCCCTGTGGGCCTGAGGAGAGGAGCAATGCATCTCAGACCACTAGCAAACCTCTGCAGGGCCAGTGCAGAGCCACCTGTCTATGCTTCTCATGCTATCACCATGTCTGCAGGCAGGGAAGCTTCCCAAAATGTTCCTTTCAGAAGATAAGTGAAAGTACACTGAACGAAATCCAAGCACTAGAAAAGTTAAATCGAAGTTATGTTATTGACTTCAAAGAACCAACTATATATATATCCATTTGGAAAGCAGATCATCATTTCTGCAAGTCATTCGGGGAAGAAGTATAGGTATGAATATTCATAGTTGCTCAGAAGGAGGTGGTGATTGATTTTATGAATTTATGAAACATGATTAGTTTTAAATATGCAATTTCAACAGCCCATACATATAGGTTTAAAGCTTCTGCCGAGATCTTGAGTCTCAAGCTCTCTATATTGCCAATGGATAAAACACAAAGAAATTTTGCTGTATTAAAATACACCCAGTTATACACAAGTTCAATGAGTTACCTGTATACAAGTACAGCTGCATTCTCCATGCCTCTCCTATTTACAATCCCCTTCTTGTTCTTCCACTATTATTTTCCAAGTCTGAGACCTGAGTTAAAATAAATTATGCTGCTGTTTATACAGCTAATCCAATTTGCAGCAATAGATAACCTCTTATGTGTACAAACAATGCAGGGAACACACAAATTTTGCCCTTGCAATTACTCTCATTTGTGCTAGGGGATCAGGGAATACGTGTTCCAATCAGTATTTCAGAGGCCTCCCTGTTCTTACTGTGTGGATTAAAGAATTTACACAGGTTGTTCCAGCATTTGGCACCCTGTAAAACGCTTGCTCAAAATGTTTCCTTAAGTAACATTATTGGGGGTTTTTTTACATTAACAGATGACGGAATCAATATAATTATTTTGCTATTTCTATATTTGAAACTCATGTTACCGATAATTAATTTAGCATTTTTGTACTAGTATTTCAATGTGCTTGAGGATCGGAGACAGCTATGTACCACCATCCCACTTTTAAACAAACAAAAAAAAAACACAGGAAGACAAAAGTAGGTCCACCTACTTTCCATAAACAGATCTAAAAATCCAACACTACAGATATCCAGTCTGGCAATTTTAGTAACTAGAGTTTGCAAGAAAGAAGAAAAAAAAAGCTTGGTCAGCTTCTGAGCCTATCAATACTGACAGCGTCTTTCTCACTCAATTTCATCTACTTGAAGTGTTAACAGTCCAACGTTCGCAACCAGCCTTGAACACTGAAACAGCCTGTTTGGCCATGGAAAGAAAACAGTTTGGTTATTCACTTTCATTCTTCAAAGAAATAAGTGATGACAGCTATTATTTCAAAACCACATAAAAGAAATTTCTGATGCAGTGCCAGAATAATGAGTGCAGAACATAAAAAAAAAACCCAAAACATTTAAATACAGATCTCACAGAATCTGTAGGGTGGTTTTGGTTTTGTGTTGGCGTTCTTTTTTTTTCCTTTCCTCCCCCCTGCCCCCTTCAATCTATTTTCCTACCAAAAAGCACACTTCTATTTTGTTTCCTTGTGTTCTTAGAAAGGAGAACTGAGCATTCCACTTGCTAATCTGTAGATTTACATAAGGATTTCTAGCAATACTCCTTAGGATCCTAAAGGAATGCCAAATCATCACAGGCACCAAACACTCTAGCCTCAGATAAGGCCCATTACAGAGTTTCTTGAATCAGCATGCACAACCCTAAATAACAACAGTGAAATAGGTTTACAATCACTGTATGTTTTCATGTCAGTTTTGTCTCCATATCTTATAAAATAAAAGCAAGGTGTCTGTTAAAGCACTGGAATGAAATCAGGATGGTTGGTTCAATTCTAGATTCACAATGGACTTTGTCTGACCAAATCTCTTTATGTTTCATTTCATATAAATAAAATGGGGTATCTTGGTACAAGAAAGTAAAAAAACCACCTACAGGGGCATAACTTATTTCATAAGGAAATACTCCACATTCTTATCCTGGCTGTAATGTAAAAAAATATACAATTTTTAGCAAAACCAAGGTAGTAAAATTCAAGTATTTCTGTTTAACAGACAATGACAGAACCAAAACAAAATCCAACACATTAAGTTAGGACTACTGTCTAATACGCAACATTAACATCTCCCTTTTCTTTCTGGTGCCTGTATTAGTTGATTCAGAGCATACATCGGGCCATATTAACAAGTAAAATTCCTAATACAAATAAATTTATTTGTGCCTTAAGTCATAAACCTTCACAATGGGAGAACTCAGGTTTCCTGTCTACTAGCAACGCTCTAACAACAAGACTACAGTCTCTCACGCTTCTTCATGAATCGTTTCTATTTAAATGGATATGTATTCTATTGTCTAGAAATACTTGGCATTCAATCTATTCGATCTAATCTCTGATTTAATTTTTATGAAGAACAAAAACATACAGTTTGATTGAAGATAAAGTAATGACTTTAAAATTTAAAACACTTTTCAAGTATTAATGATATAAAGATGAGATTTCCTTTCTCACTAGTAGCTCACATCCTCTCAGTTACACCAGTTTGAATCTGGTACTGGACTGCCTTCCAAAAGGATACTGTTTGACTCTTACTTCAGGAATGTAAACTGTGTGGGCACTCTCAGAACAGTATGTCACATTATGTGCCCCTAATAAAGTTAGAATAGAGGTCAGTTTGGCTTCCTAGAATCTATGGAATAACACTGAGTGTCTGAAAAGATGGTTCAAATTTTAGGGTACCACCCTAAAGAGCCGGGAGACTAAATCAAATCTATTGCTTTGTGTGACATCTCCTCTAGCTATGTAATATACACACATCTGTGCGCCAAGCCAGCTGTGCCTATGACATCAGCAGCAGAAACATGAATAAGTAAGATGCACAGACAATACACGTATGTCAACACAGTCACAGCCTATGACAAACAAAACCATTTACTTGGAGTCAGATGTCCTCCTCCAGTTCTCCTGTTCCCGACAGGAGTGGGCACTCTGCGCCAAAAGGACAACACTGTGCCATTTAGATTTATTGGCTTAGGTTTTCTTTAACTTCAGGATTTTTGCACCACACTGCCTTTATCTTGCTGTGGGCATGTCAACACAATCTTTGGCAGGCAGATGCACTCTGAGTTGGCCAGATGCAATCTAATGGCAATTTATGCATCTGTAATTACCACAATGCTATGCTAATCTTAATAAGCCATAACAACAGTTTGTTCAAGCAGCATCACAGGAACCACAGTTTTTGTTTTGGAGCTGGTTTGTCTTCAGTTAACTGGGAGCATGCACAAGGAGAGTTTGCATCTGCCTAGAAGAGAACAAGTGGACATTCCTGCTAACTTAATGTGGTGGTACAGACCTGCCCGCACCCCCACCCTGGGTGCTCCTGGACCGTATCTGGAACTCCCATTGCTAGTACAGAGAGTTGGGGTCCTTAGGCACTCCCTGACTGCTCCTAAAACTCCTGTTGCCTGGGAACTGTACCTGAAACTCTTCTGCCTGGTTCACAGATCACATCTGCAGAGATGCCAAGATTTATGACCACAGAGGAAAAATAGTTTTAACCAAAAGTTACCATATTGCATCCTATATATACCATCATCTTGCAACCCTATAAACAGTAGCCCCAAACCAAAGCCCATTGAGGTGTCCAGAACCACAGTGGGCTGTGACCATGTATCTCCCTCTAAGTCACGACGCCTCTCAGAGCAGCTTTTCGCAACACTCTGAAGTGATTAAGCCAGAGAAGGAAAGAGTGAGTAATTCACCGTGTGTGGATTTCACAAGGGTTTTCACAGATCAAAATAATGATTAATTCACCATTACTCAACTTTGTGTTATTTTCAAAGGTTATTGGGTACCAAATTTATTGTAAGCCATGGAGAAAGAAGCATGTTAATCAAAGGTTAACCTCTGTATCTGTGTGTATTTGTGTGTGCATAAGCTTTAATTTAGGAAACTTTGAATCTTTAACTAAGTTGCTACATTAGTCAATGATCAGTAATCAGCAATTAAGTATTGCTAAATGATGTAATCTGGTATTATGATTTAATGTAATAGTGTTAATATACATTTAATTGCTGGTATTAATTGCTACCTCAAACATACATTAGACCTATACTTACATATTAAATCACTTTCACTGAAATTCCAACCCTACACCTCTTTAGTCACAAACTGTTGACCAAATCTGGGACTAGAAGTTCACAGAATGGCAGGGGTTGGAAGGTACCTCTGGAGATCTCCATTTAGTCCAACCCCCCTGCTAAATAAAGCAGGTGCCCCTAGAGCAGGATGCACAGGAACGGGTCCAGGCGGGTTTTAAATACCTCCAGAGAAGGAGACTCCACAGCCTCCCCGGGCAGCCTGTGCCAGTGCTCTCTCACCCTCACAGTAAAGAAGTTCCTCCTCATGTTCAGGTGGAACTAGCTGCCTGTGTTCCAGTTCACACCCATTGCCCCTTGTCCTGTTGCTGAGCACCACTGAAAAGAGTCTGGCCCCATCCTCTTGACACCCACTCTTTAGATATTTATAAGCATTGATGAGATCCCCTCTCAGCCTTCTCTTTCCAGGCTGAACAGACCCAGCTCTCTCAGCCTTTCCTCGTAAGAGAGTTGCTCTAGTCCCCTCATCATCTTCGTAGCCCTCTGCTAGACTCTCTCCAGTAGTTCCCTGTCTCTCTTGAACCAGGGAGCCCAGAACTGGACACAGCACTCTAGGTGTGGCCTCACCAGGGCAGAGTAGATGGGGAGGGTCACCTGCTGGCCACACTCTTCTTAATACACCCTAGAAGTGGATTCAGCCACACCTACACTCCTGTCTGAGAAGGAGTTCAGAAAGCAAGGAGGTCCACTTTGAACCTTATGACTCAATGGGAGAGCATTCCTTGTACCTTTCCCTAATCCCTGTACACATCACTCCAACCAGATCCTGACCCAAGTTCCCTGTCCAACCTCTGTACAAATCACTGCCCCGCCACCTCCCAGTTACTGTGTAAATCACTCCTAAGCACCACTCTGACCCATTTTCCCTTTACACATTCCCTTTGCACAGAAATAGAGTGAACCTTGCCATCAAATTCTGTAGTTGTGCTTTTTTTACAAATTCATATTAAAATCACTTTTCCCTCATATCTTTGACAGCGATTCTTTAAGTGACTGTTAAAACCTTGACCACTCTCCCCAGCAACACTTAAATCCCTACTTTTTCAATGGTGAGGCTGGAGGTGTTGTGAGGATTAGTACATCTCAGACTGAGAATAATTCCTCAGTATGTTATGATACTCGTTGGCATACATGTTCCAAAGACAAGTATACAGAAGTAATTTTAGACTTCATCAATAATAATGAACAATTACGTAATTATGGAAAATGCATTATTTAGTAGAGAACGTTACAGAAAAAAGAAAGTGGCCTTCACTTTTCTGATCTGCAGAAACTATTTATAAAGTAAAAACCACGAAGACTCCATCCTCATTTAGCCTTCTTAAGCTTCTCTCTTCAGGCTAGTAAATGTGCCATTTGTGTGAGTTATGTATATAATAGATTTGTTATGTCAATATCTATACATACAAAATTGTATGGACAGACCATGTACTATTAAAAAGACAGGTACTGTACTCTGATAACAAAAAAAAGTGTTTTATGTGTCGCTAGTAATTACCAGCAAATCACGCACTTCATTTTTCAGTTGAATCAGCCCTTATTCCCAGGTTGTAAGCCAACCATCTGTTTTACCAAATGTAAGAGCCTGGAACCAAAGGTTTTACCACAAAAATATTTATAAAAAAATTCAGTTTAAATAATGCAGTTACATTGCACAATGCAAGTGAATCAAAATACTACTATAGAAGAGAAATTCTGCCAAAAGGATGCATGGCAAAGCTCAGTGTTAACTCAGTAAATCTGAGAAGGTTAACTGTTTTCCACTCTCATTCTACTTCTTGTAAGACAGTAAGATCCCAAAAGTATTTTTATAATGTAAAGACTAAAAAAAAAAAATAATTCTTTACATAGTCAGGAATTAAGCCTTACACAAAAATATATTTCATGAACAATTAAAATCGAACCAATAATACAAATGTATGTTTTGTATAAAAGTGTTTACTGTGAAAAGTAGCTTTAGCTTCACTGTGCATTATTTTCCTAACAACTGCTTAGAAAAGCTTACATTCTCATTTTTGCTGTTTTAGTAATTCTTTGTCATAGAAATGTGCAGCTATTTTTAGGATTGAATTTCAGAAAAACTCTCTGATAATGGAATTTTAAGATATTACTTTTTAAAATTATTTGATAACTCAGGCAAAATAAACTTGGAACCCGTGTATATTTGCAAATGTGGCTACAGTTCAAATTGATATATGAACAGCAGAGCTATTCTAGGTTTTTATGAATGTAATGAACACTTGTGAGAATGCCTAGATTACCTCTTTGCAACATTTCAAAAACCCCTGACAGCCTATTTGAAGAGAATTGACCAGGGTTTCCCAAGAGTGAACAGTAGATAACAAGAATAGAATCAGATGTTAACAGAAAATGACACCACACAGTGCGTCGTGATTTCTACAAACACGGCTCTTAATGTTCATTATATCACCAGGAAACAGTCCAAATGACCTTTATTCAGTCTTCAGTGTTCTTATGAGAAAAAAACGCAACTCAGCGCTAAATACAAAAGCCCTGTGATGCAGAAGATACCTCCAGGTAAGGCTTGTCTTCCAGTCTTAAGAATAAAATCTTTCAGAGGCATTAAGTGAAACTGTGTGATGCTTTAAAATACATTTGGACTATAAAAAGAGAATTTCATTTTTAACAGCCCTCTCTCCTCCCCCCCCCCAAAAAAAAAATTAAAAAAAAATCTAACAAACCCAACAACAAAGATAAGTGTCTCTTAGAGGAAAACCTGCACCTTTAATAAATACTAGTTGTTCCTTCCTTCCACTTGAGAGTCCCCTCTTTTCCCCCCCACTACAACACTTTTTTCTGATCAAATGTTCACAAGCGTAGTTACAAAATTCATTATGCCATTTTCATAGGTAAAAGTAGAATATCACTGCAGGAACAGGTTGACAGATAGAGATGTTACTTCTTTAATATCTGCAGGTCACATGTAATAGATTCAGTGTGGTTATGAACAGGAAAAGGTTTTTTGCATGGCTAAATTCCATTGACTTGAGTGTAAACAAACTACCTAGAGACCTTTCAGGACTGTATTCAATGGGCTCCATGGTCTGGAAAATAGTCACAAACATATTTAAGGTGCATTAAAACAACAGTAACATCCACTAATCGTAATTTAAAAAAATCAAATAAGATTTCTTTAGAATAGCTTTTTTAATATTTACATAAAAATAGAGTCTCTTTCTTTTCACTTTTCAGTCCACTCAATGGCTTTGAGTGGTTGTCTTTCCTGGTTTAAAATGGGCACAGAAGAACAGATATCAGAACCTCATCTAACAGCAAAAAGGACTTTTCTCTTGAGAAGGACTACTTCCTGGGTTTGTTTAGTTGTGGTTAGTTGTTTGGTTTTTTTAAATGAGATCTTGAGTAGCTAAATATGCAAGATACATGATTCATAGGAAAGTGTATTTATTTTTTCACCAACGTTTTTACAGGAAATAATAGTTTCCCCATCCAAATCTGCTCTTTAGTTATAGCAGATAAAGCGTTCATTCAGGGGAAAAAAAAGCTATCAGTGTGTGGCATGTAAATGGCTGCACAGAATTAAGCAGGTGATTCCTGAGGTTTTAGAATATATTAGGAATCTTTTGATTGCAAATGTTTGCAAATGATAGAGTAAGAGTGAAAATAAGATCAAAATTCATTTTAAAATTAGCAGCATGTAAGCAAACGATGCACTCAGAACTGAAACCCGCTACTGTGACATTAGACAAACACCTGTAAATTTACTTCTAAGAATGGTAAAATCAGAGTAAGTCTACCATGAGTTTAGGAGAACTGTATGGAAAGCATCACCTATGAGAGATTTCTCAAACCCAGCAATGTAAATTCTGTATGTACACAGGCTGTATAATCCAAAAATATTCACAGAAATGTAATGCAAAGGTGCTGGGGAAGATTTTTTTTGACTAAATGCTAGAAGCTGTTGAACTCAACATGTGGTACTGCCATAAACTGGCACAAATCCATGTAACATCTGATCACTCAGACAGTATGCCTACAGATCTACAGGCATGACCTGAATACTGAAGGTCTAAAGAACGATTTTGACTGGCATCACAAAGCCATAGATCAAAACAAACAAGTAGATCAAAACTCTCAAAAACACAAACCCAAATTCTGAATTTTTATACTGAATAGTAAACTCTGCAACACAGCTATTACCTGGGCTGCAACAACTAACTGACCATAATGATTAACTGCACTAAGCTTAACTTTCTGACACATTCCCAGAGGGAAATAATGAACTCAGTAGCTTACAATACATCTTTGAATTTATTATTAAAAAACAGAAAAATATCCTTTTTGTCTCACTGTCTTGAATAGAATGTAGCACACCAGAATATCCCTTTAGTTCTTAGTTCTCTGCTTTTGCATTAGCCCCACACTTTTTCAGCACTACTTTATAAACATGCCTGCTACTTAAAAGTTAGACCTTGATTTTCTATTCTTTACTAAATCAAAATTCCTACACTCACATAGGAGTTATATAACTCCTGAAAGCTTCAATCAGACCCTGAAAGCTGCAATCACTACAACCCCCGAAACAGTACCCTTGGCACACAAATCTCCCATTTACTTCAGTGGGAGTTCTATGGCTGTGGGATGTGCACAATTCTGTCATCAGAACTCATCTCTCATAACATGATTTTCCTAAATTAAACTATACAGGCTAGAGATAGATATAGCATGCACATTACAGCACAGACAGTCTTCATCAGAAAAAGTCAGCATTTGGTTTCTCATAAATCTAAAGTTAGTGCACTATTCCCCAACACACAAAGCACCGGAGTACATGAATTATTGCATTATTTATTACCAATGGCAATGCCCAGCTGGGTATAATTCATCTTGAATTTCAAATTCCAAATAAGATTTACAAAATTAGAATTCAGGAACAAAAAGTAAACAGAAAGCAAAAAAGCAAAACCTCTATTGTGAAATATGGGGGTCTGATACAAAAACCACTCAAGTGATTAGCAAAACCCACAGTGTTTCAATGTTGTGCACTTTTATCTTTGCAATTCTCTACTACTATTATATATGCAAATAATTTAACATTGCATTTTCTGACAGTAAGTTTTCTTCCACTTCGAAAGAGAGAGAAGCAATTGAGAAAAAAATTTCAGACATTAAAAAAGTATGAAAGGTTTTTGATATCCAAGCATCTGATTTTAAGTTTTCCCAGAAACAACTGTAGAGAGCAATTTTATTTTTCTTTTTATGTATGGACAACTTCTAGTGACACCAGCAGAATTTGCAACAGGTACCAAAGAAACTGGCAATTCTTACTGCGTTAAGTAATACCTGCTATGTAACACCCATTAATGGATGAGAAACACTCAAATAACTGTTTTCCAGAAAGTATCATTCAGTAACTTGAAATTATTTTCCCCCTATATCTTGAGAACCTTTATATGAAAAACCTCTTAGAAGCACATCATTTGAAGGGATCTCCTGAGACATTCTGGGGACCCATTAAATGTAATCTTTTCATAAATTAATAAAGAACCATCTTAAGAATAATCATACTTCTTTCCCTCTTGCTCTTAAAATGCTCCAGAATCACTGCTTTTTGGACTAGAAATTAATTTTAATCCTGACTTTTTTTGTAAACAGTTTATATCCATTTACTTATATATCATGCCTTCCTTTCAAGTACCTCTGCACTCTCAGTGTGTTCATCCCCAAGAGCCATCTTCCTAGCAATCAAATCTCTCTCAGCACTCATTTTACCAGGGTAACTGCTCAAACACTTTCAGCCCCAACCCCTTGTAAGGCAGAACTTGCAACACTGATTACACTGCAAAAGAGATACTTACAAACAAGGAGGTTTCGGTGGGGTTTTTTTGGTGGGTTTGGGGGTTTTTTTGGGTTGTGGGTTTGGGGTTTTTTTTTGTGTGTGGGGTTTGGTTTTTTTTTTTTATACATACAACTGGCCTGATTCAGATCAGCTTAAAATTCAAGTGTTTGTTAAATGATAATAACCATTACCAAAAGGCTAGGAAAATAAATAAAATACAAAAAAAATGTAATTAAATCGCTGGAAAACCTGTGAATATAGCATGCAGTTCTGAGCCCGTCACACAAGAGGTGTGCAGTTTCTCTATGGTATGTACAATTATGAACGTCATGCAATAGTTGAGCAAGGAATTAGTATTACACCATTACTTGCAACACAGAAACCAAGGGACTCAACATTATTTATTTTTCAGGCTTCCTTCAGCATTTTTCCCTTGTTCAAGTTGTTGACACAGTGTACCAAATAGATCAAAGTATCGACAGGTTTAAGAATAAATTTATGCAACAAAAATCTGCCAAGATTAAGGCAGATCACACAGATATAACCTGACATATCCCTGAATGTTGTAGGGCGCACTGACAGAAGTATCACACTGTTCTTGTTCTGTACTTTTCCTGTTTCTTTGCGACTCTTGCCTTGTGTCTGTTGGATCAAGGTCACTGGAGTACACTGATCTTTGTTCTGATCCAGTAAGCACATTAATTTATGATTACAGGATGTTCAAAAACTTTAAAAATAAAGTCATATTATGTTATTCCCATTAACTGGGCTTCAGTACATTTAACACAACCTCCTTTTCTACCCTCTTCCCCAAACTCTGGAACTTTAGTTCATTTTGCTTTGACTAATTAAATAACATAATGACAGAATATTGACATAATAACATTGAAGTTCTGATTATATCTTTCCTTTTACTATAAAAAAGAAAATTCATTTTGTGTGATCAGTAAAGTATTTATAGTAAGACAGAATTACCTCTCTCTACCTTTTTACGTCTGTGACACACACCACAAGGATCTCCATAGACTGCTTTATGTCTCCCTCTTTCTAAATACTTTAAGTATAGACCTGACTTCATACAAGCCAAATTCAGCTGCAATACAAAGGTCTATGAAGTTAACGGGTTTGAAAGAGCTTGCAGCTTGACTGAATATGGTGCAATGTGTTTTAGCAGCAAGAAAATTCATAGCAATGATTTTGTTTTTAAACTAAATTCATAGTATGCTCCGAAGGGCATCACTTGGGCAAAGTGATGAAGACAGCAATTTGTTGTATGAATTTCATATATTAATTCAAACTATGAATTTCAACTCGTAGCCAGCCAAACAACCAGTTACTTAGGCTACAACTGCAACGTAAATAATCAGTTTAATATTAGCTAACTGGAAAGGTAATTTTGAAAAGGGAATTTTCATTCATACCCTAGTAAGTGATTCATATACCGCAGGTATGTTATGTATTACTTTGAATCTTGCTGAATAATGAAGTTATTCATCAACATTTGTCTGCTGCTTAGTAATAGTACTCAGGTAATTAGACCACTAAATAAAAACCAGGGTACCCTTCCAAAGTCACAATAAAAATTTAGGTAGGAGGAAAAATATAACTGAGCAAAGGGAAAGAGTCACTTCTACTCCCCTATCTTCTTTACTTTTCCTGGAAAAGAGCCACTACATCTTAAATAAACACAAATTAACACGTCAATGATTTTACGCTTTTTATGGAAAGTTAGTTCTTGAAGGAACTTACACAGCACTTGGAATAAGAGAAAATTTATTTTGGTCATGATAGGCAGGACCAATGATGCAGCTGACTAGACCCCCATAGTACTTAATTTTGTTTTCCAAGTTTATCTGGACCTTCTTCATCCACAAACTGGCCATTTCAGATAAGATTATACTTAGATCATGGAAACCGCTGGCAAACGACAGCCTTGGTTAGTAGATCTCCAGGCTTACCAAAACTATTGGTTCAAACATATTTTTAAAAGACTTGATGTCTTCATCCTATTTGCAACACTCCTTGTGTATTATATTAAATAGATTAAATCAAACAACTGCTTTTTTCCTTTTCTAAAAGGCACAGAAAACAGGTAAAGCATTTCAGAAAGCGTTTGGTTCGGGCTTGTTTTTTAAATGGTAATAGGGTTGTTAAACATGTAGAAAGCGTGTAATGAATTCTTAGTTGATACACTTCACTGACTACCTCCTTCCCAAATTAACTTACTTAAGACAGTAAAATAATTGCTTTTAAAGAACTAGTATTGTTTGTTTCTCACAGAAACACATATTTAATATATATCAGTAGTTTGGCCACAATGGTCACAGTCATCTTCATATTTAATAACTACATTATAAATATTTAATTCTGCAGTAGATGTTGTTTTAAATTTGTAATTCAAGCCACTGCTCCCGTGTCATGTCATTAATGATCTAGGTTTGGATGCACAGAGGCAAACAAAGAATTTTTCTGTTAATCACAATTTCCTAAATCATAACAGCAGCATAAATGGATAGTATTGTCCCATCTCATGCTATTTCAAAAATGAAAGCTGTTTACCTCCTGCCATTTCAAGAGATGCTTTCACATACTCCACAGCTCCAAAACCCACTGAAGTCAACTGACTCCTCTCAGTGTGGTAGCTTCTGGATTAGTGCAATCAACAGTGCTTCCATGGAGCTACTCAAATGCAGGTTATACAAAGGCTTAGGAGTCTTGTTAAACAAGGTTTTCTAAAAAGTAGACTTGTGTATGCACACGCATTCTTTGTTTCCTGTCAACATAATTTTTAAGTAACTTTTAGATGGATTTCTTTTCCAGTACAAATAGATTCTAATATCATAAGCTGTCAGCACAAATAGCTGTAGCCAGATAAATGATGACTCCTGTTTGTTTTTTGATTCCTCTAACTTTTTTATTCTTTTTATTCAGTAAATTAAGAAGCAGATTCTGAGCTCACTTACAGCACAGTAAATAAGAAAATGTTTTCTCCAATTAATGATGTCGTCAGTCAAATGATAACAACTAATATAAAAATTTAGCCAAATAACAAAAATAAGAAGCTTGGTACCTTTATTTTTGAAGATACCCCATTCAAGACGTTATACCATAACAGAAGACATCTGTAAAGTATCTGCTATTTTAAATTAACTCTTCACATTTTTCCTGATAGCCTTTAAAAAATATCAAAATCCTTACAATCACAGTAAGTGAAACTGAGCTACAAAAGCCACAAAAAGATTTTGTGAAAGAGTGCAGAATTATGTTGCTGAAACTGGACATTCTCAGATTCTTGACGTAACAGCAAGTGGTGCTCTGAATGCTCTTTAATATTCAAAATCATTCTGAGTTTTGAACTAGTTAACAAAAATTGAATTATTTTAGTCAAATACTTAACTAGAAAGCAGTTAAATACACCAAGGTGGGGGTGTGGGGGGTGGGGAGCGCATGACACATAATTACTAGGTCCGAATTACATCATGATTAATTGATTAGGTCAAACCAAAAAGTGATTATAAGGTATATTAGATACCCATAGGCATGGATCTAGTCTATCAGACTCCAATTAGCCTTCAGATTTGAATACATCAAGATATTCGCAAGTTCTCTCACATCTCTCCCATTCCTGAGTATCAAGAAACATCAGAAAAGAATTCAAATGACTTGTGACACGTAACACCTCAGGATATGCTTCATGAAGTATAGTGCCCTTACTTTATAACACAAATGTGTGTGCTAAAACACGAACAAACAAAAAAACCCAAACAAAACATCTGGCATGTATTAGTTGGTATAAACTGTTGAAAATACAAATACCAGTTATTATCCAGATTCTTTATCTGGAGAAGTCTGTGTCCTACTCTTTCAATAACAAATTCTCAACTCACAGCCACAAATTACAGTGTACTTAAAACATGCATTTCCCCAAAATGTCATATTAACTTGACTCAATTGTGCTGGAATCAAGTGGTATGTGCTGAAATTCACTGGGGGATTACTGGAGCAAATTGGAAGAAAATTAGTAAGTACACATGAACCACCAGGGAAAGGTGCCTCAAAGAAAAGGTCAAAGAAAGGGCAAACATATACAGCATTTGTTCTCAAAGTACTTGTTGAAAAAAGTAGCCATGAAAGGTAAATCACACATAAATTGGTCATAACACTCCAATAACATTCCCACAGATAAAAATAATTAGTTACCTAAATAAATACATGAACCGTGCTGAAAAAGATGGTCAAAATGATGCTGTTCAACCACTGAGAAAAGACTTTAAAGCTTTATCTCTATGACTTTATCTTTCATACATTTCATGATTTAGAGCCACTGCAAACAAAAGTATCTCTAACTCCATTTTGAAGGCAAGAACAAGAAACAAAACTCTGACTTAAGAGTGATGGTTCAGAAATACGTAACCTTTTGGAACACCTCACTGGTCAGCGTTTATTTTCAGGCAGGTATTTTGATTCTCATCTTTACTTGATGAGGAGTTATAGAGGCTAAAGCAGCAAATCAAACATTTTTTTTTCCCCCTGAAGAGTGAAAACAAGAGAAGGTAGTAGATGTATTTTAATCTTAACGCAGTTGTACAAATCAACTGGTAGTAGAAAACAATGGTTAGCTGAAGCCTCAGGATACGTTTCAGATTTCAGTATGCAACTGGAATAAAATGTTAGTTCCACTTAATCCAGTACATGAACTCATTGGCTTCAAAAATTCCAAATTTTATGGATTCCCTACACAAAAAGCAGAAAGAAGCAGGATTCTAGAAAGTGACTGTACGGTGGCGAATAAAACCTACATGCTTGCACCTCTTCTGGGGGATGTTCATTATTAACAAACAGTTCCTTATAAATACTTGTAAAGAGAAAGTCTTCAGAAAATACAAAGACAAACTCAGTATCAAAAAAGTGAAAAGAAGAAACTTAAAGCACAGTAACCAAACAAGTAAGTAGTCACCCCTATGAGTCTCCTGGATGAGCACTAAACATGAAATTCTACAAGCAAAACATTTTCTATTGCAATTTAACCAAAATTTGCTAACCTAGAGAAACATGTATTAGGCAGAGTGATAAAAGAAATAGCGTTTTGCAATCTGGGAAGATGTCCATTTCGTTCACTGTAAGTCAGTGTCCCCAGACACTGGTAAAAAAACAAATGAAGCCTCCTGTTCTGAGTGTTGTATCACTACATATGTTAAAAAGCAGATTTACAGGGTGGAATAGACTCTTCTGTTGGTGTAGAGTCTGTGCTTTGGTTTTTACTAAAGTAAAGCTAATTAAATTTGGGCCTTTCACTCTGGATGAATTGTCTGGACAGCTTTGAAAGGTTAAGAAAAAAATCCTTTTGTTTTAGTGTAGTAACATTGCCAGTTAAACTCCTCCCTTGCAATCAAAGTAGAAGAGGGAATATTTGGCCCTGGTAGATAATTACGACATTCACAAGCTTTTAACCTAAGGGGCTGGGGGTTTCTGTCTGCTGCTCGTTTTCAAACTGCTCTGATTTTCTAAAACAGAACAAACACATCACAGTTCCCTCTCCCCAGTCTTAAACACCAGCACTTCCCAAAGAAAAGCTCCAGTCATTCTTCATAAGATCTACTACAGCCATATTCTTGGAAATATAAATCCTCAACCTATGACTCCCAGTATTTCCAAAGCAAATGATCCAAATCTAATCACTGGCTTTTTCTTAACCAACCACACTCTTCTTTGTCTCCACCTTAACACTGAAAAAGTCGTAATCATCATTTAATGTGATTTTATTTTTTGTCTCTCAACTGAAGCTGTTTTTCTTAAAAATAAACAAACAAAAAACCCCTCACAAACACCACAACCTTCACTTGATGATGTGTTTCCTGCTACTGCATGCCCAAAAAGAAGATAAATCCCAAGAGTTTTTGGAATAGCCTTTCGAGTGGTTTGAATCACTCCAAGAAATTCTCAAGATTACATTGGGTAAGTGTCAAAAATGAAAAAAAAAAATGCACAAAATAAAATAATCAAAAAATCTCAACACTGTTGAATTTTCCTCTCCCCTAGCAACCTAAATGGGAATATTTCCCACATGCAGATGTTTTTCCACTCCCATTTACTATCCCCTGCTGTGGCTTGAGGCCGCATGTTCCTGCTATTCCTATAAGGAGTTCAAAAATCTTACTCTTCCCCCCGGCAATACAATTAACTACCTTTACTTAAAAAGAGCGGTTTGTTTTTCTTTTTTTAAATCGAGACTATTAACAACTTACTATCAATATTAGATTTGTTCAGCCTTCCTCCTCCTCGCCCTATCCATCCCCCTGTAATTTTTAAAACCCTTCTTAACAGCGTCTAGAATTTCACTCCATTATTTATCTCCTGACGTTTGTGAGAGTAAGATACCAAAACTATGTAATCCTCCCACGCTGCAGTAACCACACTTCACAAACTAGCCTTCTGCCATTCCTCCGTTAGAGGAACCACAGAGCACGTCTCTATACACATTACACCTAGGCAGATCAGCGCAAAGCCTGAAGGCAGCTTTCCCGTCCTCCTCCTCTGCCATCCCGGCGCTGGTCATGCCGAAAAGCCTCCGGACTGTTCCCGAATCACTGCCGATCGGGAGACCTCCAGAGCTCCTCCCGAGGTGGCAAAAGCACAGCCCTTCCACATAAATTGAGAGCATCTGGTGGCCCTTCGCTACTTATCACCGAGGCAAAACGACTGCATAAAGAGGTTTAGCGATAAACGCATTGAAGGAAACCTTCGGCGCCGGAGCCTTGATATCTCAAGGCGTAATGCCTGCCTGCCGCCCGCCCCCTTTCACGAGCGTAACAGATCTCGCCGCCCTCTCACAAGGCACCGTGTAGCGCCCGAGCGAGTCCCGGCGCCCCCGAGGGCGGGTGCCGGCCCCACCCGCCCCGGCCCCCGGCGCTCCCCCTCGGGGCCGGCGGGGGGCGAAGGCGCCCCC
>VZSC01004064.1:68087-116316 GCA_013398225.1 Steatornis caripensis
CCAGCCGCAGCACCGGCGAGCGGCAGCGCCGGCAGGTTCTTCCGCCGCACTGACAGGCGGACGGCGGCTCGAAGCTTCGCTGCCTCCCCGCTTTCCCCGCCCTCCGGCAGTGCCCTCGGGAGGGCGAAGCAGCTCTTCCCCCACCCCCTCGACCCCCTCCGCTGGCGCCTGACGGGAGAGGCGGCTGGCTGACGGCGAAGCCTACCGGGAAGCCCCAGCCACCCGGGCAGGCAGAGCCGAGAGCGGCTGGCGCGGCTCGGGCACCCGCTCTGCCCCGGCAGTAGCCCGGCTCGCGGCGGCGGCGCCCCCAGCGGCTGCCCGCGAGGCTTCCGTTAGCGGGCGGCGGGCGCGTGCCGCCCGCTGCCGCGAGGCGCCTGTGGGCGGTAGCGGCCGGGGAGCGGAGCGGAGGGGGCCGAGGCGGCGCCGGGGCTGCGCGGGGCGCGGCGATTGCCCCGCTCCTGCCGCGGGCGGTAACGCGCTGCAGCGCCGGTGGGAAGCGGGGCCGCGGTGAGCCGCGCGTACCGGTGCGTGCCGAGCGAACGGCGGTGGGTTTGTGCCTCTTTCCGTCCAGCTGTCCGGGAATTCGCTTGGTTTGACTCCTGGTTTTAGTGCGGAGGGGAACGGCGCCTCTGCTACTTACTGCTGCGTGAAATAAACGCGGTACAAAATAAAACAAACTGCTTCCCTGTTTGATGCCTCGGTGCTGTCTCACGGAGGACCTTGCTCTGTAAGGAAAAAAAGTTGCCCTGAAGCACAGAGCAGAGGTAGGGTTTTGCCCATCTTGACTGTGAAGAGGTAAATTTTGTGTGTCCGTTAATTAAGCTACAGTCTCCAAGGCAGGTTCTATAAATTTGTTGGCTTACCACCTGAACGGTACGTGGAAGGAGGTAGAAGAGGATTTATATTCATGTGAAGCAGCAGTGATAGTAGTTAATAAAAGATTAATCAAAATTAACACACCGCTAATAATTTTTCCAGACTTTTTTTGTTGCCCTTTTCAAGAGGATTCGGGTTTTAGGGAGGAGGAGGGAGACAAGAAGTCCCTTTGCAGAAAACTGAAACAATTGACATGATCAGTGTCTTCAGCTTGGCTCTTGCTGCACAGCAGCCTTACAAAATCATGAAATACAGGAGGAAGAAGTTATGTAGCCAGATCTTGCTGGGCTCAACGAGCTGTGTGATAACACTGGACAGCTCTCCTCCGAAGATGGTGCTTTAGGGTACTTGGGAATGTGTGCAGAGAGTGCTGGTAGAGGGGAGAGCGAGAGAGCTTTGCGCCACCGGTTGGTTGACGTACACCACCGACATCAGAACCTTGTTGCTCAACTACACGCCTTGTGGCCCCGCTCTTGGAGTGAATGATTTTTGTAACCTAGTATGCAATGAACAGACTCATTTTCATGCATATTTAAGTGAGCATGGAACTGCTAATTCCTCACACAGCTTTGGAGATCCATCATGTGGCAGCTTCAGCAAAACCGTTTTAGGTGAGAGCTGGATTTATATTTAGGAGCCATTCTGCTCCCGAATGTCGGGAGGGATGCCTAATCGCACAAAGTTTTGACTGGGGCCTTTAGTGCGGTTCAGGAAAGCTCAAGAAAAGGAAGTGTTTTAGTGAAGGAGTTTTCCGGGATAAGACAGTTCCATCAGCCCCAGTACTCTACTACAGAAATAGACATCATTAATAGATTAATACAGAAAGATTATGAAAACAAGTATTAGATGAAAACCTTAAAAGAAAAATAAATCTTACTGGGCAAAAAGCAAGAAACCTTCGCTATGATGGATAAGATGCCAAATTTCTCAAATTTATCTTTGGGGTCAATGTGTTTGGAGCATCCATCAGCAAAAGTGGAATAAATAGAGAAAATAAAACCAGTATTAATAAATAACATTTATCAATAAATAAAGCCAAGTAAGTTGTAGGCATACCTTAACATCTAGTTTAGTCTGCTTCTATTAAGGCCCAGAAGTAGTACAGAGGCACCATGATCTTCACAGGTGCAGAGACACAAGGACTGAAAGCCACGTAGAGCAGACACTCCACCAAGACACAGTTCAGAAGCAAGTAGGAAGTCTCTTGCCCCACAAGAACTAAACATAATGGCAAGAATGCTACTATTCCAAAGGCTACATATTTTAAGTCATAAATATGATGAGAATTTCACCAGTGTCAGACCTGAGTGGCTAGTTCTTACTCCTTTGAAACGGGATGAGGATGCTTTGCCGCCAAACAGAATTCCTTGTCCTGAGAAGCCAGCCTAATTACTTTCCTGTGGCAGTGAACAGAGCCTGCCATGTAGGCTGTCCACGCCATATTGCTGTAGGATGTGGAGAAATCTGGTTTTAGTCCAGCTTCTCAAGGAAAACGGGAACCTGCTCGTTGCCTCTCTGAAGCAACAGAGTAACAACAACAAAAGATGGATGTAAATCTCAAAGATAATCACATTCTTGTAGTGCGACTCTGAAAGAGAGAAGCCTTACCTGAAGGAAGATGCAGCAGCTGGTTCATCCATCTGTAGACATGTAGCTCCAGGTACTCTGTCACGTATACCACATAAAAGGTCTATGAACGGATCCTGAGACCATGCGGTGGAGAGATGGAGAGGAGGGGAGAAAGGACCTACGTGTGCTACAAAGTACCTTCATTGCTCCTGCTGCTTATGGAACAGCTCATTTGTTACAGAAGATCTGTAAAAAAGTGTATCATAGTGGATCACAACAGCATATCACACTGAGGTCACACTAACAGAGATTAGAAAGACGCAGAAAAAGTCTTCAGCTTTTCTGCCATCCGTATCCATATGACTCTCGGTGTTTGTGACCATATGTTAAATGAACCAAAAGATGAGCATTTCCAGGTGCTGTAAAACACTTGTCGATATCAATAACGACACGCCTGCAGTATTTGCCATTCTTTGGCTAACAGCATTTTTCTTTGAAAAGTGTGCTATTTACTTGGGGGGGAAGCCTGACATGGAGTTTAATGGTGGTACTTAGACTAGGGAATTAGAAAATGTGATTTCTGGGTAATATCACCTGCATAACAAACATGCTGGCAGAAAACAAACAAATTTTTGTGCTATGTAAGATTTAGAAATAAGGCCAGAAGTGAAAGTGAGTATTATCCCACGTGAACTGCCAAGAGGTGCGACATCGAGAAGCATAGTAATCATTCTGTTGGGGCAAATATCCCAAAGGTAAAGAAATCAACTTTGATAGGTTCTTGAAGCAATTAAAATACAACTCCAGTGACTGAAAAGAGTTGCTGGTAAAATCTCAGGGGAAATGTAGGGAAAATATTACCTAATACTACACATGTGTTTGATTAGTACCTTAGATCTTTTGGGATACCATACTCAGACTCTAAGTGGATATATCTGTAAGTTCCCTGTCTTTTGTCTGAGACACAGTAGCCTCCAGCTTTCACAACTGCTGTCATATGCAGCTTTTCTCCTACAAAGTTTTACTACCTGTGAAGTTAGCAAGAAGACCAGAAGAATTAATTTTCCTCAGTGTTACTTACATATTTCACTCAGTGGGATTGTTTATACAGTAGCCTGTCAGCTGGTATGAATAAAAATTAGTCTCTGGCAACTGAACCATTTTAAGTCAGTTTACAAGAACTGCAGATCTGTAAACTTACTGTGACTGAACTTGTTTGTGAAGAAGCGTCTCCGTAGTGTTTTCACAAAGATTACTTTATTTTTAAATTGATTGATGATTGCATATTCAATGCAAATGTAATTAAATACAGAAATTGAAATCTTGGTGATGATTACATAATGATATTTGTAGTGAAATAGATGTTTCCCTGTGGACACCCAAGTTGCCAAGAGATCCAGCTGGATTTGCTTACTTGTCTTGCATAAACTAAAATGTTAAGGAAGCACTTTAAAATTAGCTGAGCATTTTAGGGGAACTTACAATAATGGCTCGGTTACAAAGAAAGCACAGAGAGATCATATGTCTAGAAATAACAGGTGAAGACTTGTAAGGAACTTGGCCTGTCCTAGAGCAATTATCAAATGGTTTTGGGACAGGAAAGGAGAGAGAAAAGGAAAAGAGAAAAGTCAAAATACCCCTGCTTGTAAACGCAGTATGTTGTGCTTTCAGGAAAATGCCTTCTGCAGACAGGGTAGTTTTCAGAGGTGCTCATGAACCGAATTGCTGATCATCTCCAAAGTGAGCAATTATCCGAAATAGGATGCTTTCCTACGAACACTGAAAACACAGTTAAAGTGGCACTAAGATAAATTATACAACAGTGAACAACAGCATTATTGTGGTGAGGAAATGATGCACAATAAACAAAAGACAGTTTCATAAATGTTTGCACCACTATTATGTTCAAGTTCTTTCATAAAGACCTTCATGAAGATCTAAAATTACTATCATTTTGGATTAACATTTTATGAGAGTGTCAAAAGCATTGTTTCCACACTGTTTCAAAGCACTTTATTTAAAGAACTCTCCTTCCTGTTAGAGAAACTTAAAATGATCTTGAAATTATTCAGATACTAAGAAGAGACTCGTGGATTTTGTGTAGGGAGGTGATTTCCTGTATCATTTCTGGAACTGAGTAACAACAAGGGCATGTGTAAAGTAATTTTGTCCGGGTAAAGACGACTGCCTAACTTTTGAAGATAGCAAGGTTGCTTGAAGTACAGTGTGCTAATTTGATTACAATATAAAACATTATGCTGACAAAAGAAATCAATAGGCTGAATTTATGTGTCTGAAGGAAGCATTGAACACTTCTGTGTCTAGTACAGCAGAAGCAGCATTCGAGAGATTAGACAAGGTAACTCATCTGAACTCTAGATTTTCATATCTTCGAGGTTACCGCGTTTCTAGACACGTGACTCTATTCCTCTTCTCGGCTCGGTCACTCAAAAAACAAGAACTCTCAACAGTTATTTTCCCATCACTATCAACTTCAGATATTTGGGAAGGATTACGGACACATTGATTATTTTAACTGGGAGAGTGAAAACTGGCAATGCTGAGGTGCTCCAACTGGCTCAAATATAACGACTTACACATTCAGCAACATGGTTGTTGTGTGCTTTACCTCTTTTATAGGCTGCTTATGAGCGGAAGGGTTGCTACATGATGAGAATTTGAAGAGCAGTTGTTTTTAAAGTGGTTGTGTGTGCAAAACACAGACCTTTCTCAGCTGCTGTTCTGCGACTGTGAAACTTGTTCCCCCCAGTGCTTTGAATTATGATTAATTTCAGAGACATTCAGGACAAAATGTAAACCACACTTATTCAGCCATCTATACTTTCATTAACAGCAGAGACTAAAAACATACAAAACCCCAGGCCAAAGGAAGGAAAGTTATCTATAGAATGTAAAATTAAACCCAAAGTGAAAATTAGGAAGTTTATGGATACCTTTGGGCTACAGTCCTATATCATGATGCTAAATGTGCTGCCCATTTTAAGCACTGCCCAGATTAAATAGAATGTCTGGGATTCGGAACCATCCAACTACCCCGATCCACATCACTGTCCCAGTTTTCATTGGAACTGGGTAATTGTTGACTTATCTGTGATACAAGTGAGCAAGGAGATACGACGACTGATATGAGGGATGTCAACAGTCAGTGAAACCTTTATGGAGGACTTAGAAACAAGTCTTTATTTATGTACATAAATAAGGAGTGGGGGGAAGGGAACACATACTTTTGAGTATATTGATTTCTCCAAGTGATAAAAGAACTGTGTTCACATCTCCAATTCTCAACATGGAGGAAAAGTCATGGTGAAAGTGTTCAGCTGTGAATTCACGAAGAGGTTATCAACTAGACAATTCAAAAGAATGTGAATTTTAACTCTAGAGTGTTATAAAGGCATGTGATCTAAGCCCCATAGTTTATACCAACACTTATCTTTTAATTTAATTTTAGACCTACAACTTCAGAACTTCTTATTCGTGATGAGACATCTGCTCTTTTACTGAGATATTCTGAGCTCTTGACATCTTCTAGCATCTTGATACAGCAAGCAGTTTCAACGGTTAGCTGTGTTGGTTACACAACTTTTTCTTTCATTAGTTTTAAATTTAATGAGTTTTGAAATATAGAGAGTGGTCAGTTTGATTTCTCTAGGTTCTGTACTGTAAGAATAAACATCCCCCTATATCTTTTCTAAATGGGGTGATCCCAATTTATTCATTGTCTCACCTGCTTCTTGTCTTTCTAATATCTTTTCATTATCCTTCAATGTGTGTTGTAACTCTTACTAAGGTAAAGAATTAAGAACAGTACTATGGATGAGAATGAACTCCTGATTTATAGTGAATTATTTTCACACCTACACATAGTGGGATTTTGACAGCAACTGCCTGGGTCACCTTTCATCTCACTTCAAGGCCAAATTGCAATACCGCATATGTCTTCCATAAATACTTTTTTTAAAAAAAAAAAGTNACTCACTTCAAAGCCAAATTGCAATACCACATATGTCTTCCATAAATACTTTTTTTTTAAAAAAAAAAGGTCTTTATGGAAAGATTTAAAATAAATTTCCAAGATCCTTTAGTAGAACAAGCAATTCCTTTTTCATTGCTTTCTTGTTCATATTTTCAATGTAAATAATGAATGCTTTATAATAAATAAACATTTGAGTTGGCAAATGTCAGGGTGTTACGAAATTTGTCTTAAAAAGGGGGGGGAATCTTGTATTGTTAAGCAAACCTGTTATCTGAAGTACATAGACACATAAAATAGGATTTTGTTTTGGAAATACACAATTTTCCAGAGGTTTTTTTTTTCAGCCATTCAAGTTTATATTTTTTACGTACATTAACAGAGTGTGGTGTATCAAGAACAATAGTTACGGAGCAGTGCATCTTGTAGGGTACTGAAAATTCTCTGGGCAAGGAAAAACTCACTTGGAAAGATATTTAACTTAAAATAGGGTAGTGGACAATCAAACCTACATAGATATGTTGGTAGAGAGTCATACTAAAATTAAATGTATCTAAAATAATAACGGTTGTGTTTACAATGCATTTGCTTATACCTTTTTATGATCTTTTTCTGCTGTGTAAATGTAGTTATAATTAAATAAAAAGGAGTGAAAAATAAATTTTGAAAGAATTTTTACACAAACTTGAACAGAGTTAAATTTTGTATGCATTTTTCAATTAAATGAATAATTCATTTAATATGTTGGTTTGGGAGGGGTTGCATTTGATAATTATATCACACAGGGAAACCTGCTCCATAGATCTATGTGAAACAAGCTGAAAGCTTGAGGAAAATCTGACTGGGAAATAGAATTTAAAATATATGAAAGCCTAAATTTTCCTGACTCTTATGTGAGCAGACCTCAACCTTCTCAGTGCCTGACTGGCCCTGTGAAAGCATAAAGATCTCTTTCTACTGTCGTATCTGTAAAATGAGGTCCTCAAAGATCTAGTTTCCAGGTGTTTCAGTTCCTCTTTTGAAGTACACATGGTATCTATGTGTATATTCAGGCTCTTCAAACTTTCACTATTCAACAGTGATGGTTTATTCACACTCCAGAACAACTGGAAGTACAGTAAATGAGTTTGGTACTCAGAATTAAGCTCAGGTCATCCTTCTGGAAATTTCTGCTTTAATTTAGACCTAGCATTTAACAATATTTTAAAAATGGTAAGATACTTCTCTTACAACTTCATAGGTAGAAGCCTCTGAGTTCTAGATGTATTCTTTGAAAATAAAAAGAACATTTTAAAATCTCCCAGTTGCCACAGATGAAGCATGATGCTGCAGAATATTTCTATTGCTGCAGAAGAAGCAAGATTGTCAGGAAAAACAAGCTAAGAAATCCTTTTTTGCAAAAACTGTGCCAATAACACTGATGAAATCATCAGTTATGTTTTTGACAAGCAGGAGAAATCAGTGTATTGTATATATTGCTGTGCTGACTTGTACGTCATTGGAAAAAGAAAAGATGGCGATTTGGGAAGGATCAATATTTGTTAGAAGAGTTAGAAAGGGAAAAATATAAGGGATTAATACAAAAATTTTAAAAAACATTTTTCTTGAGGATTCTCTGTTTAATTTAGCAACTCAGCAGAACATAATCAAAACATGTAGAAAGAATGGAAAACTATTTTAAGTCTGGATTTTTCCCTCTACTTGCAGAAATATTGGCAATCAAGTCCCGTTGAAGGAATACGGAAATGAGGAGTAGTACCTCCACGGCATTGTCTGCTTTGGACCCAGGGTACTTACTGAAGTAAGAACTATTTTTTGACTTGAGACTATCCATGTTGGCAGAAAAGATCATACACAAAATTTTCATCAAAATTTCCTTTGCAGAAGAAAGGAATTAGAAACCTATAGCAGAGGTGAAGAAGATAGCACAGAAGGCCCCGAGAGTCCTGATGGACACAAAGCTGACCAGGAGCCAACAACCAGCCCTCATGGCAAAGACAACCAGCAGTCTCCTGGGCTACATTATGCAGAGCGTTTCCAGCACATCAAGGGAGATGATCCTTCCCTCTGATCAGCCCTGTTGAGACACGTTTGAAGTGCTGGGTCCAGTGCTAACTTCCCCAGTATGAGACAGAAATGTACTGGAATGAGTCCGGTGCAGGGCCGGAACGATAATAAAGGGCTTGAAGCATCTGATATATGAGGGCAGGCTGAGAGAGTTAGGATTATTCAGCCTGGAACAGAGAAAGTTCAGGGGGATTTTATCAGCGTCTAAAGGTATATGATGCAGATCAGAAAATACGGTGGAGCTGGACTCTTTTCAGTGGTGCCCAGTGACGAGACAAGAAACAATTGGCACAAACTGAAATACAGGAAACATCGTTTAAAATTAATATAAATCTCTAACATTGATGATGGTTTCCTAGACAGGTTGTTGAGTCTCTGACCTTGGCAATACTCAAAACCTGACTGGAAGCAGTCCCAGTCATCCTGCTGTGGCTGACCTTGCCTGATCAGGAGTGTCGGACTAGAGGATCTCAAGAGGTACCTCCCTGCCTCAGCCCTTCTGTGATTCTGTGGCTGTGTCATATGATTCCCAAGCTGCAAGAATTCTTTAAATCTTTCTGTGTTATTTTCATTTCACTTAGCATCCTGGTTGCCTCGGGAACCTTTCCTTCTGTTGAGTGGCTTCTATGATGCCACAGATAGCATCCATAGAGGGTGTTCAGAGGTGTCCATGGTTTTTCATTTACATTAACAACCAACTAAATCTCCACTTGAAAACATTTAAGCACAAGAAACATAAAAGTATCTATTCTCTTTTTTTTCTTAATAGCATCTTTGTTGTGAAATTCCAAGCAGTTGTAAATAATTATCAGTATGAACTCTTGAGTTGCATTTTATATGCATGATGAATTTAAATAATAATAGTAATTATTAATAAGCTCCAGGAAAACTGTCAATTATTAAAAAACAAGACCTGTAAAGAAGAAGGAATGACTCTGATTCGGGCCAATCATACTATGTGTTAGGAATGTCAATTAAAAAAACTGTTGCTCTTAGCAGCTCAGGCTGCCTGTAGCACCAGTAGTAAAATAAATAGGAGAATCTTATGGAGAGTTAGGAGATATCAGAACTACTATCCAATAATTTTTGTTTGCTGTCATGAGATGGCGCAAACCGAAATAATGGCTCAGCCCATTTTTAGAGGTAGGGTAATGTCGTGGTTTGAGCCCAGAAGAGAAGAGAACGGTAACAATAACAACTATAATACTGACAAGAGAGAATACAAACAGGTGATGCGCAGCACAATCTTTCACCGCCCGGAATGGGAACCAGAGCTGCCCCGCGTGTTTCCCGGCTGTGCTTCCTGCACCTTGCCCAGCCAGCCCCCCCAGTTATGTACTGGGCATGACCATGACGGCAGTGGTATCGAATACCTGCTTGGCTAGTTTGGGTCGGCTATCCCCCTCTCAGCTTTCTGGTGAAAATTAACTCTATCCTAGCCAAACTCAGGACAGGTAATCAGCCTTATCCAGCCTATCCTAACTCTTCTCAGGGTGATCCTTTGATGAAGGCTAATAGTTTTGACCTTTGACGCCCGTATCTCAGTCAATTTTCATTATTTCTATTCTTTATCTTCCATTTTCTCTCTTTCCCTCTTTTATAAAAATACTATTTCGATTAGTTGTTAATTGTTCTCATGGTATTTTCCTTTAATAGTCCTTATTATAATTTTGTTTCCTTAGCATCCTTTGATACCAATAAAAAATATAATTTTCCTGCTATTTGTGAGTGCAGTCCATGTTTGCTCTTTATTTTTATACTTCTGCAGATCATGTTTTGGGCAGACTTTCACATTAGCCACATACTCAAAATATTTTTCTGCCGCAAGTTATCATCCACAGTGCTAACAGGGCTACTGAACTGTAGCATGCACATTTAAAAAACTTTCTTATGGCCTGAGGATGCAAGAAGTATGTGCTTACTCTCCGTAAGAAGAACAGACAGGCAGCTCACTGAAGTAACATGTATAGAAGATGGCACAGTGATGCACGGTAGAGCTCAAGTTCTCATGTTAGGGTAGATCTGTAGTATAAGAAAACACAAAAAGAATTCTAGAAATCTCAATTGACCACAATATTAACTTTTGTCAAGATATTTTAATAAATATTGCAACTGTATTTACCAGAATCTCATTAACAGGACATATGACTAGAAGCCAAACTTCCTATTTCTCACATATCATTTATTTAAACAATCTCAAAAATCACAAACCTGACAGCCAGTAATATATTGTACAATGGCACTGAACTTTTTCTGATTATTTTATTCCCCTTGCTTGCAGTTTTTCTACTTGGGAGTCGAGTTAGCTTGATGGAATTATTTTGGTGTTTTAATTGTGTTGTAAACGTGATTTGGAAACACAGGTCTGGATTTTTCATTCTATGATCAAGCAAATCTCCTGTGGTATCCAATGTGATTTCAGACTTTTTTCTATTCAAAGTGAATAAGATCTGCAGAGCAGAGAGAGTGCCCTTTCATAGATAACTCTTTCCACGAAAGTCAACAGAGCAGTCATTCTCTGAGGGCTCCTCAATTCTTAGAAGCCTTTTGAAGGAAAAAAGAGGGGAAGTGTTGCTGATTTTGCTTTTGTATTGGCGTTAAGACACGAAAGATTTACAATAATGTATTAGTGAAACTTCTGTGTAAAACAGAGTACCCCTTTTTTTCTTGGTACTGGTAATGTACTTATTTTCTTCTCATCTATACATTTTTTCATTAAAAAAAAAAGAGAGGCAGAAATCCAAGCAGATACTCTTTTTTTTCTTTACTTTAGTGTTGAAAATATTTTATCTAACCAGTTTAAGTGTGAAGTTGTACATCTATATTTTTATAGTTCTACCAGTTTAAATACCAAAATGATATAATTTCTAAAACACTCCATTCCATGATCTATGCACTTGCAGCATTCAAAAAGAGAAAAAGTACTAATCTAGAAAAGAGAGTATTTTCACAAAAATATAAAAGTAAATAGAGAGTCAAGGCCTCTGGAAAATTAATTTTTTATATATGTTCAGAACAGCTGCAATATTTTCACTTAAGAGTCTACAATTCAGGCAAAGCAAGTATTTCACTTCCCTGCGTGTACTACTATTTATATGCTGAGAGGCAAATGACTCTTAAATGACTGAACATAAGTACTTACCATCTTAGTATTTGAAAACCCTCAACTGGGAAAAGAGATACATTTCCCCTTGAAGACTAACAGAAGTACGTGCTGATGTACCTGTATGTTCACATGTAAGAAGGTGGTACTGTTCAATAGCTAAAGAAGGAAATTGACTTTGCATTTGACTCTAATTGTTGCCTGCCTTTTTACAAGTTTTATTCTTGGAATACAGAATTCCGTAGTCTAGATCTGGTTCGTGAGAAAGTTCTACTTTTTGTGTTTTTGATTACTTCTAGCTTGGACAATGGAGTCGTGATTTGCTTAGAATACAATTGCAAATCATAGAAGCAAAAAGCCAATTTGGTTTCAAAGGACCTCTGGAGGTCATGTAGTCTTTGCTTTTCTACGTAAAAAAGGATAAATTAAAAATTAAATTAGATTACTCCGGGCTTTATGAAGGCTACAGAGGGACTGTCATTCTCCTGAGTAGCAAATACAAGATAGATGTTTAATGGAATTGTAGTCTATTCAGTAGAGAAACAGTGGTGGCTGCTGTGCTCTGCATTAGGTGAAAAGCATTTTGAAGTATTTTCTGAGATTTTATCTTTTTTTTTAAACAGCATTGAATTTAGAAACGTCTAAAAACATAGTTTGGTGTAGGAACATCAGAATTGCCACAGTAGAACAGAAAATTTGGGCATTTAGTTATTATTTATATATGAGTGGCCGACTCAATGAGTAACTCAAAACCCCTCCAAACCAGCAGTAGATAGCCTGGTATAATCCTTTCGAAAAGCAATAGCTGATAATTGCAGATATTTTTGTTCACGTGAAAGATTAATTCATTTTAAAAAATCTCTTAAAGTTTCCATCTTTAGCAAAGTTTTATGGCAACAAGTTTGACAAAGTAGTATAAGGAAGTATTTTCTTTATTAATTCTGAATTTGCGTATCTTATTCTACCAAATATAAATGATATCAAGGTATGATCTATGCTGTCTTCCATCATAATGTATGTATTAAGCAGTGCAAGGACAATATACTTTCTCTTCTCTTTAAGTATCAGCAGCTGTAAATTAATCTATGAAAAATGAAACATATACTTAATGATAAAATAGTCAGATCTAAAACAAACAGCATTATGTTAAGTAAGGCTGATTACTTAGAGGGTATCTGAAGGAGCAGTGGTCTGAAAAACAGAACAACCAAGCACTCTGGAGTTCTGGTCAAAGAAGATATTGCAACCTTCTGTCCCTTTGACTTCCGCAAGGAAGGCTAGAGTACAGATCAATCTCCCCAATTTCAAGTATCATTAAGGTCAGATAGTCTGTTACAGTCTGTATCTGATTTTATATACTGTACCAGAAGGGTGCTAGGCACTATATCTACTGAAAAACAAAGAAAAAAGAAGTTCACAGGACCTCAGCGCATTCGCATCCACATTCAAATCCACAGAGAGGAATTCTTGAGAAATCAAGCTATTTTCATAGTAGCTTCCACTGGATCAAACTTGACATGGTTGATGTAATGGTATGTTATTATCAGTCTGTTTCTATTTGTTCTTTTCCCATAATTTTAAGTCTTAGACTTGATTTCTGTCTTCATCTGTAAGTTTCTGATTCTTGCTCTCATTCGAAAACTATTATGTTCGTTGTGTTTCACGAAAGAATACTTTTCCAATGATCAATTGTTGGTACTTTTATGAATGAATTCTCCAATGATATGAAGATCTACCATTACAGCAAATTACTTTTTTCAACTATACAAAAGGATTCTGATTTTTACAAAATGCAACTATGTCTTAGCCGGAGTATTTTTTAATTCTTTAAAGGAGGAAAAAGCTTTTAATACCTGACAAATTAAGGGAGAAAAAATTAACCTATAAGAAATGTTTTACATTGGATTAACTTTACAAAAATTACTTANCAACTATGTCTTAGCCGGGGTATTTTTTAATTCTTTAAAGGAGGAAAAAGCTTTTAATACCTGACAAATTAAGGGAGAAAAAATTAACCTATAAGAAATGTTTTACATTGGATTAACTTTACAAAAATTACTTAGGAATGAAGTTTCAATAAAACATATCCAAATAAAATAAAAATAGTCATCAGATATTAATATTAATTAGAGGTTTTACACCTGTAAGGAATTTATGACACACACATTGACCAAAAAACTCTGATTGGCCTATGGAAGAGCTGAAATCCTCTGTCTTGTTTTAGGCAACAAAAAGGACAGAGTACCCACTATTAATGAGAATCTAGCAACCCAAAATTATTTCGGTGCTTGTGTCTAACTTAGCAAATGGCCCTTTAAACTACTGAGATTTGTGCAAATGGATGCTTATCTAAGTTCCCTGAATGTTAATTCATTTCAAATGAAAAGAAGATGGTTTGAATTTTAAAAATTGATGAAATTGCACAATGAACAAATTTCAGAGAATTATGTATGTGCATTGTGGGCTGTAATTTGTACCTTACTGTCTTTCTGCTAAGGAATCCTATAACAAAGAACAAAAAAGCTTCTTTTTGCTTCAACTTCCAGCCTAGAGACTGTGGTTCTATTTGTGATGACAGTTTTTATTCTCTGAAATTAAAGAAACAAGAAGAAAACATAAAATAGTCCATTAAAACCAAATTCTTCTGTTTGCATCTGGCCTGTTCTTCGTGAGCTGCATGCCCTTTAATTGAAGTTAACTATCCATACCGGTACACATGTGAGTAGCTCTGTTACTCTACTATGTTGATCTGATCCAAGAGATTAATAAAACGTAAAGCAATAAATTTAATCAAATCCCAGAATACTGAGGGTGAGAATGAGAAAAAGAAGCTGCTGTAATATGTTTTGTCTTAAAACACCTGAAAAGAAAAGTAGACCTGTGACTGCTGAGGTCATTTTCAAGTACGTACCCTGGTCATTCAGTGCAACGTTGTTTTCCATCACACATCATTTCTGCACTCTAAGAGCAATCTTCAGTTATCAGTTACAGGAATGATCTATTGAATACCCTGAACTGTGTGCTGAATGTTTATTTCTTAGAATTATCTTAGGCTTTAACACACAAAGAAAACAGGCGGTTGCCAAAGGCAGGAAAATATTAAGAGCAGCAAAGTGTTTACTGACTGTTTGAAAGAGAAACTGCACTCCATGAAGATGACATTTTCTTTAATTTCTTCTTGGCAGTAAAAATCTGAATTGAAGTTAGTTTTAGAAAAAGTGGGTAGAATAGTGAGAGGAAGAAAAAGCAAGACATGTTTGGATACTTTTTTTGTGTTTATGTGTTAAAGGAGAGAAGTATCCATTTCAAGTAGCATATTAATATTTCATTAGACACTAGAAATATAATTTTTAACATTTAGTAGAAACAAACTGTATTAGCCTATTCGCTCTATTACTGAGGAATTATCTTTACAGAATACCCATCTACAGCTGTACCACTACATTTCAATCCTGTATCTATTCAGCATTGATCTATTTAGACAGACAGAAATAGGCACATACATTTGTGCCTTCGTATGCTTTTACATGACTGCGTGTGCAGGTTTATGTTTTAAAATGATACATAAATACATATTTACATATGTATATGTACATATATAAGGAAGAATAGATTTATGTCAGTACTCTTTCTCCTTGTTTGTACATGGACTGCATTCTGGAAGCAAAAAGGTAATTTCTTGTGGATTTGTTGGGAAAAGCCTTCTTTGGCCAGTTACAAGTTGGAAAAAGTCTGCAGCAGAGTTGTGCACATCCTTCAGCATAGCTGCTAATCAGGTACAAGGTAACTACTCCTCCTACTCCTCAGGAATAAAGTGAATTAGTCCTATAGTTTAGAAAGTGATGTAAATTAACTTTGCCATATAATATATAAAATGGAGTATAATAGACTAATGTATAGAACCTTTAGGAGAACTGTAGGGGCATCTGTACTAAGAACAACATCACAATTTCTTCTCTAGATTTTTAGGTAATTTGTCATTAAAGTTCAAGTCACACCTGAAAAATTTTCAAAAGTTTGTATTCCCTCAGTAGCCATGCTGAGGATCACATTCTTGTTTGCCTCTACTTAGCCCACAACTTACTGCATTTTTTTATTTCATAGCATTGGTATAGGGAGGTGATATTTAGCGTTAGAATCAGTCATCTAACTGAATTATTTCCTTTGTACTGTCCTTCTAAGTCTCAAAGGGAAGAACACTAATCAAGCATTTTTAGTAAGACTGGTGCACTCTCACTAAAAGGAGAAGGGCTTTTCAGGAATAGTTTTGATCAAAGATGCATGTAAAGAAGTTGCTTTTCCTTTTTCTTTTTTTTTTTTCTGACTCAGGAAAAGTAAACATAGCGGTGGAGACACTGGTGCAAACCAACTGGATGAGAAGAAAACCGATACTAAGCAGCTAACTGCAGCTTCAGTTATAAAGAGCCATCCTCAAAGAGGCACAATGCAAAAAAACATCCATCATTCAAGAGTAAGAGCTCTGTGTGAAAAGCTGGTTGAGATTGGTGGCCTTGGGGAATGTCCGCCTTGGTCTGGCAGAGAATTCAATGGCGTGTAATTCTTGCCCAAGAAACAAACTCTGGCACAGTAAAAGAACTTTAACTATTTTCTGCAGCAAAGATTGCAATCAGATCTACCTGTAGTATATAAACTCTACACTCACATTAAAACATAGTTGTGGCTTACAGAGCGTCCCTGGGTTTTGGTCAGCTACGTTGTCTTTAAGAAAGCTGTTGATAGGTTTACGGAACAAGAAGAAGAATCTAGCATCAGAAGTATTGGCTCTTTCAGACTGGACATGATTAAAGACTAATAAGTTCTTTTATCTTTCAGAATTCATATTTCTTTTTCTGTTCTATAGGTTATTGTATTTTTCCTCTGGCTGTATAGATGATACTGTTTATTACAATTTGCCTTTCAAGCATAGGGGAATATTGCAAGCTAGTGTGGATGGGAATATGAGGACTAAGTGCTGCAACTTCTGTTTCCTGTTTCTCCTCTTTTCTGTTTCTCCTCTTGTTTTTGCACTCTTCATGTTTAAGGTTTAATATATCAGCATATGTTTAAGCCTTCACTACACAAGTATACACAGATAACATGTATTATCCATGTGCAGTTTGCATCCTCTGTATGCATCTACAGGTGAGGAGCTACAGTGGGGATACCACAATCATGCAGTGCATCCAGATGTTTAATTAAAAGTTGGAGATGACTATTCAGTTAGATAAGCTGCTAAAATTAGATGCCTTTCCATGACAGCATTTGCTTCTTCTTCTCTTGTCATCTTTTCAGAAGGTCTTTGGAAATGAAAGAGCTGAGTTACATTTTGATGCTCTGATTCATCCTGAAGTAGAGTTGTACTTATGTGGGTTTTGATTAGACTCTTAATGCAGGAAAGTGAAAGTCTCTTCTATAGGGATGGCAAAATCAAGCCTTATAATATCTACTAGTCATAAACACTTTGGACCAGGGGTTGCTGGTTTGTTTGGTGTTTCATGTCATCATGTGGCACGGTGAGGCTTTGGTTGCGAGAACTCCTTGCACAAACAACAACATAACTTGTTTTCCTTTCCTTTCCCTTACCCCTGCTTCTCCAAAGGAAATACTTTAAAACAATTTTGAAAGACCAATACTCCTGACCAAAAGTGAAGGGCAGTTTTCTCAGGCAAATAAAAAAATAAACTGAATTACTGAGAAGACCAGTTCAGATTTGCACAATGCAGTACTTCATATTTGCTCCCTGTACTATTTTTGATGCAGAGGCAGGCATTGACTACATTAAGAGCATGGAAGTATGGCTCTCCAAAGACGTCACTGAATTGGCAGAAAACAGAATCAGGTTTTATAATTGGGTAGAACTGTCATTTGTGAAAGCATGCAGAGATTGGAAGGATCTTGGGAAAAAAATACATATTGGGTAAAATCTCCATTGCTCTATATCTGACAATAAAGAGAGCAGGGTAGTGATGAAAATTGCTATAAAACACATAGCATAAGAAGCACAGAATAACATTACACAACACTGAACACAGCAATTTAAAAAGAGCTGAAACCAAAAAAGCCTAGGTATTACTGCAAGGCTAAAACATACATATTAGCATAAGGGCATCCGTTGTATTAATGTTTTAGTAAGATGGTCTCTAGTCAGAAACATTTATATTAGAGATATCATCAAAACAAGCAATTTAAGGGGTAACTAGCTGTATGTTGATCTGACAGTGCTGCATATGCTTACATTACAACCTTGAAATGTAATTGTCATCACATAATTAAGTTCAAATGTAACACATACATGCACAGAAAGGAATACTATATCAATTATTTTTTCTAGATTTTGAGTTTTGAAAGTATACAAATATATTTAAACTCAATATATACTCAGTAGAGTATCTTATACTGGAGGCTCTATTATATATATATATATACTGAATACAAAAAAGGTCACAATATAAAGAGCTTGAAAGAGCTTTTAAAATATTGTTGTCTTTCTTTTCTGATAGGTTTACAAGGTTAAACGGCAAACCATATAGCGGTCATAGGGACTACTATCAGTGAGTGAACAGGAAATAATAGTTGTAGAAATACCTTATTTATAAGAGAAGCATATTGTGATAAACAGAACAGTAAAAAAAGTAACAAAACCTGAACAAACCAGCACCCTTCCAAAAAAACAGAGAAACAAAATTACATTTCTTACATCTTAATTGAGACTTAGTATTTATCTCCAAGAAGTCAGTTGGCTTGCTCCAGTGCCTCAGTTTCCTTTTACTAATATGGAAATAATAGACATTACTTCTTACAATGTACTGAGAGCTTAACTCATTAGTTATTGTAAAGCATATATGTCTTCACATAAAAGGTATTACTGAAGTGCAAGGACATTATTATAATATAAAAAGAACAAAGTGTGAAACATAAAACACTTCAAGCACAGAAAAGAATGGGAATTTTATAGAACGAGGCCAAAGGAATGGAAAAACAATTTTAAGGAAATGTGAAGCCAAGAATGAAATAATATTACTGCAGAAATATTAAGGAGAAAGGGAGTCTCTTAGAGTGGGTAATGCTTTAAGAGACAATAGGGATAATTTATTGGTAGAGGTGACTGTCACTGCAGGCTGTTTACAGGAACTTGCTGCTGCAGCATCCTCAAAGGATGAAAAAAAGGCTGAAGAGAGAACTAACAACAGGGAAATACTCATACCAAATCAGAACAAGAGCAAAACACTGAAGGACCATAGCCTTAAATGAGGAAAAAACTAGAATAATTTGAAAAAAGAAACATAACTAAGACATTAAAGTCAACTGGTTCCATTATAAAATGGGAAAAAACAATAAATGAGATGGTGAGAGCCTTTCCAATCAGAAGTAATAATTAAAAAAAAACCCAAAACTTTCCAAGTCACATAAAGCAAAAAACATAATGCTGAGTGAAGATAAAACAGAGAAAAATGACAACATTGTTTAGGGATTATAAGGATGCTTTCACAAAAGACCATGGTGACAAAAATAACAGTTATATGTGAGCAAATAATACACAGGATTTGTCAGAGAAGTTTTGGACAGAATGTATAACCTTAAAAGAAATCTTATGAAATCTCTATTAAATGACTTCCCAAGGATGGCTTTCAGCAAGGTCATGTGGTATTGCAGGAGATATGTGCAGTTTATAAGGGTAAAGAGCTATCTTGATGGGTAAAGACAAATAGCATGAGGAAGAACCAGGCAGAAATGGCTATGTGTGACAAGTGTAATACTGCAGAAATCATTATTGGGTCCTGCTCTTTTCACTATACTTGGGAAGAGAAGGATGTTCTATTTAGTCACAAAATATAAAGAGGAAGCAAAATGAACAGCAGCAGAAGACAGGAATTAAAAAATTTTGCAGAGAAGGAATGCAATTATACTTAAAATAGATTGAGTCGTAAACCAATTTAAATGTAATTAAGATGCCTTTTTTTTTTTTTTGCCTAGAGCTAGTCAGAAAATGTTATTAAGACATAGTTCATCAACAAAAAAAGAAGAAATAGCTGTTAAAATGAAATTTAAAATCAAATTTTTGGAAAAATATCATCACCTTTGAGGTTTACAATGGTTTGGGAATCATACTTTTTCTAGTTGTGAGGACAAAGCAATTTCATGCATGATGAAAAGATCAAATCAGGGTTGAGTATCTAAGTAATAAAAGAAATTGGTATATAAAGATAATTTCTTTCAGGAAAAGGAACAGTTATTTTATGAGAAATTAGCAGGTGAGTAATGCAGCTTTTGGAACAAAGACTGTATTTTGGTCTAAACATCGTGGACATTTTGCTAAGTCTAGACAAAAAGTTGACCATTATTGAAGGTTTCTTGTATCTTGCAGATAGAAAATAATTGTTTCCTTGATCTATGATAACAAGTGATTATGGCAACATTATATTTATTTGTAAAGGTGGAATGAAGAAATTAAGGAGTGGAGAATCTGTTGAAAGTATTTTCCCCTTATCTGCAATAAATTTGCTTTGCAGATTTTTCCTAATAAGATTATTTGCATTTTGCAAACATTGCATAGTTGTAAATATATACCACCATATTTCATAAGATTCAACCACTGCCATATGAAAGGGGAATAGCAAGCATTCTTTTCAGGCATTCTATTGTTGAAATGAGACATAATTTTGACAGGTTTGACCCATTTGGTGAATATTTTTTGTCTTCCAGAAATATTTGTAAATTGGATATATATCCAATTCTGAGTGACACTTGGGAGTTAGTGTCACTGATTTTGTTTTACTTTGGTTTTTGTTTTACCTTCTACTTTAATAAAAGACTCTCAATATCACTTTCTGTCATTAAATCGCCATAGAAAAGATACCAGCTCCTGACCTGTCTCTGCTGCTGCTTTTGAAATATTTCTGATAAAACATGTGAGTAGAGAACTAGAATGAAAATGTAGCAGAAAGTAGTTGTGGTAGGAGACTCCGTTCTGCAGGGACAGAGGGCCCCAGCTGCTGACCTATCCTGCTCCCCAGGGAGGTTTGCTGTTTGCCAGAGTCTCAGACCTGGAACATCATGGAGAGGCTGCAGAGGCTCACCCAGACCTCATCCAGTTGCTCCTACTGCTCTCCCATGTGGGCACCAGCAGTACCTCGGTGGGAGACCTGGAGTGTATCAAGCTTGACTGCACAGCTCTTGGGGAGTGGGTCTAGGGCACAGTGCCAAGTGGTGTCTGCTTGACCCTGCCAGTGAGACAGAGAGGCTTGATGAGGAGTGAACATATCTTGCAGATCAATAGATGGCTGTGCAGATGGTTTTGATGACAGAGGTTTGTCTTTTATGATCATGAGACCCTCTCTGGCGACGGAGGACTGAGAGAGAGATGGGATCAACCTGACCAAGTAGGGCAAAAGCGTCTTTACCGACAAGCTAGCCAACCTGCAGGAGAGCTTTAAGCTAGAAATGATGAGGGTGGGAGTTGAGCATTCACATTCAAGTGGGAAGTGGTGGATGTGGCTGGCAAGAGAAAGGAATAAGACGATGTGGAAAAGAGAGATTTTTAAAAAAACAAAACGGGACTGAGAGGGACACAGTTCAAGTATATGCACATAAATAAGTGCTGATGGGACAGAATGATGGGGGAAGATCTTCTTGGAAATCAGCACAACTGGGTGCCTCTCTGAAGTGCCCATAGACTCATGGATGGAGCATGGGAAACAAACAGGAGGAATTAGAGGTGCATGTGCAGGGCTACCATCTCATTGGCATGGCAGAGATGTGGTGGGATAGCTCACACAACACAATACCGTGGATGGATACAGACTCTTTAAGAAGGATGGCCCGGGGAAGTGACAGAGGGAAGTTACCTTTTACATGAGAGAGCAGCAGGGATACTTTGAGCTCTGTGTTGAGAGGGATGATGAGCCAGCTGAGAGCCAATGGGTCAGGCTTAGAGGGCAGACCAACATAGGTGACACTATGGTGTATGTCTGCTACAGACTGCCTTTATCAGGAAGAAGCAGCTGAGGCCTTCTTCAGACATCTGGAAGAATCTTCACATTGCTGGCCTGGTCCTCATCAGGGTTTTGAACTACCCTAATATCTGCTGGAGAGGTGGTGGTGTTTAATCCCAGGCACAAACTAAGCACCATACAGCTACTATCTCACTCCCCTCACAGAGGGATGGGGCAAAGAATTGGAAGAGTAAAAGTGAGACAACTAGTGGGTTGAGATAAAGACAGCTTAACAGATAGAGCAAAAGTTGCTAACACAAGCAAAGCAAAACAAGGAATTCATTCACTGCTTCCCATCAGCAGGCAGGTGTTCAGCCATCTCCAGGAAAGCAGGGCTCCATCACATGTGACAGTTACTTGGGAAGACAAATGCTGTCATTCTGAAAGTTCCCCCATTTCTTTCTTCTTCTCCCAGATTTATATGCTGAGCATGATGTCATATAGTATGGAATATCCCTTTGTTCAGTTGGGGTCAGCTGTCCCAGTTGTGTCCACTCCCACCTCCTTGTGCACCCCCAGCCCACTTGCTGGTGGGGCAGTGTGAGAAGCAGAAAAGGCCTTGGCTCTGTGTAAGCACTGCTCAGCAATAACAAAAACATCCCTGCATTATCAACACTGTTTTCATCACAAACCCAAAACATAGCCCCATACCAGCTACTATGAAAAAAATTAACTATAACCCAGGCAAAAACAGCCCAAGAGGCAACACAAGAGAGCATGAGCAGTCTAGGAGGTTTCTGGAGTACACTGATGCCTTGAACTTCCTGACAGGTAATCAAGAAATAAAGAGAAACAAGAAGGGCTTCTACAGATACATCAGCAGAAAAACAAAGACCAGGGACAATATGGGCCCACTGCTCAATGGGCCCACTACTCCTGGTGACAAAGGGCATGTGGAAGTCTGAGGTACTCAATACCTACTTCATTAATCCTGAGACTGTTGGGAAAGTCTGCATGAAAGAAGACAGCCTCTATGGAGGGGGATTGAGTTAGGCAACACATAAACCGACTGAACATACCCAAGTCTCTCAGACCTATTGAGATACACTCACAAGTGCTGAGGGGACTGGCCAATGACATTGTGAGGCCACTCTCAATTACCTGTGAAAGACTGTAGAAAGAAGACTGGAAGAAAGTAAATATCACCTCTACTTTCAGGAAGGACAGGGCCATGGAACTGCAGGCTAGTCAGCTTCACCTCAATCTGCAGGAAGGTGGTGGAGTAAATAATCCTCATAACCATTTCCAAACACACAAAGGACTAGAAGGTGACTGGGAGTAGGCAGCATGGATTTATGAAGGGAAAATCATGCATGACAAACTTGATAGGTTCTTATGATGAGATGACTGGTTTGGTAGATGAAGGAAGAGAAGTGAATGTTATTTATCTTCACCTTAGTAAGGCTTTTGACACTGTCTTCCATAGTATCCTCACAGACAAGCTGATACAGCCTAGAGGAGAGAACAGCAAAGTGGATTGAAAACTGTGATAAGCAGCACAAAGTCAAGCTGGAAGAGGGTTGCTAGTGATGCACCCCAGGGGTTAATACTGAGGCCAATACTGTTTAACATATTCATTAATGACCTGGATGATGGGACAGAGCGCATCCTCACCAAGTTTTCGGATCATATAAAACTGAGAGGAGTGCTGATACACCAGAGGGTTGTGCTACCATTCAGAGGGTCCTTGACAGGCTGGAGAAATGGTCTGACAGCAACATTGTGATGGTCAACAAAGGGAAGTGTGAAGCCGTGCACCTGGGGAGGAATAACCCCATGCACCAGCACAGGGTGGGAGCTCACTGCATGGAAAGCAGCTTTGCAGAGAAAACCCAGGGTGTCCTGGTCAGCACCAAGCGGACCACAATCCAGCAATGTTCCTGTGCAGCAAAGAAAGGCAGCAGCCTCCTGGGCTGCACTAGACAAAGCATTGTCAGCAAATTAAGGAGTGTCTTTCCTTTCTTCTCAGCCCTGGTGAGACACATCTGTAGTGCTCTGTCCAGTCATGGGCTCCCCAGTAAAAGAGAGAGATATACTGGAGCAAGTTCGTCAAGTAACACAAAGATTATTAAGAGCTTGGAGGATCCATCACACAAGGAGAGCCTAGGAAAGCTGGAACTGTTCATCCTGGAGCAGAGAAGCCTCAGGAGGACCCAAGTCTAGTGCATGTACCACCAGACTGTTCTCAGGGGTGCCCGGTAAGAGAACAAAAGGCAATTGGCATAAGTTAAAATACAGTAAATTCCATTCAAAATTAAGAACAAACTTCTCTTGTGAGGGTAGCCAAACACAGCAGCAGGTTGCCCAGAATACTTCATGACTCTTCATCCTTAGATATTCACAACCTGGCTGGATATGACCCTAAGCAACCTGCTCTGGCTAACCCTGCTTTGAGCACGGGGTTGGACTAGGCGATGCCTTCCTGCCTCAGCCATTGTGTGATTCAGTATTTAAAACGATCAATATTGATAATCATTGTAAATTTACTTTAAAAATATTCTGTGAAAACTTTTGAAGTTTTGAAATCATTAAATGTGTGATATTAATTATCAAGAAGTACGTTAGACAGACACAAAGAGTGAACATAAATTTTCTTAAAATTACATTGTGAAATAAAATTACTTTTTTTTACTTTTGTTAAGTAATCTTACAGATCACTTAAATTTAAAGAACTTAGAAATATTTCAAATAATAGTGACACAAAAAGTATCCTTTTTTCCAATGAATGGTACTAAAAAGATAAACCACCTTTAATCGATGGAAGACAACAAATAAGCAACCAAGCCAAAACTTTAGTTATAAAGTAATACCTGAAATACAGTCAGTTTTAGGACATTGACCTTCCTACAAACCATTTGGTTTTCAACGGTCATTACATTCTAATCTAAATTAGAGCTCTCTTGAAGGTAGTGTACATTTTAAAGAAAATGGTATGGACTTCTTAAAGCACTTAATTTGTTGTCTGTAACTGCAGGTATTTCTTCCTATGATGCTGAAGATAAGAGTTTTCTGGATGATGAAGTCCATCTAAATCAATCTTAGATGCAGTTGATTTACAATTCACTCTCTTGGATGGAACTTTGCTTCCTGTCCAGTTATTATTAAACTTTTTATCTTTGCGTACTGACATATTTGATACATGGTAAGGGAAATAATTCACTCAGTTCTGTAGATTGTGACGTACTATCTTAGATTTAGCAGGGTAGGTGGACTAGATGGTCTCCATAGGTCCCTTCCAACCCCTACCATTCTATGATTTCTAGATACTATGCCAACATCTAACCTAAAAATGTGGGTGTTTTTTTCTTTATGGCACCCGTACTTCCGCAAACAAAACCCTCCCAAACTTCAGAAACAGAAAGAAAATTGCACTTCTTTTCAAAATCTGAAATTTTCATGTAAATTTCTGATTGATTTCAAGAACTAATGATGAAATGGTTGAACCAAACATACAAGAATAGATTTTACTTACGTAGTTTGTCCATTTTCTTTTATCAGTAGCCTGTTGAATTTGTCAGAGAGTACATAAGTCCTTCAAGAAGGGAATGTTTACAGGTTTAGTCAGTTTAAAGTTTTATAATTAGCTACATTATCACAGTTAACTGAATCCCAGAAATCACTGATGAAGGAAACCTGTTAGATTATTTTGCTAGTTTCATTGCCAAAGCGGGAGTACTTCTTAGACTGTTCAAAACACTTTATTTTTAGTGGAGTTTAAAATACATTATAACAGGTGAACATGTTTCAAGCTCTCAAGAAACTAATGAGTAGAGTTTCACAATTCTGTATCTCCAAGAGCCTTTCAAATGTAAGGCCCTGACTTTGCAAGTATTGATGCACTGAGTCAGTTATGCAGCTATGTACTATGTACAAAGTTAAGTGCATTCACTAATATCAGCTGATGACAACCTATTCCCATTAGATTTAGTGCTGCATATAGCACCCAAGAAACATTATTTTCTGCTTTTCTGGAGAGTGTTATTTACAGTTAAAACATTGAAAATTCAAAATAAAAATGCAGTTGCTCTGTTGTAAATGATAATACAGTTATGGTCTGAATAAGGACACTGTCATGAGAGAAACAAATATGAAAGGAACAGAAATAGGAGAGGAATTATGCAAACTCTGTAATGAAATTTCATTAAGTAGTAGAGATGATGTGCATCTAAGGAGGTAAGGACCATTTTTATCTTAGCTGCATACAGGATTAAAAGTCATCGGATGCTTTAGCTGCTGCGCACCAGGAAGCCTCATACTTTGGGATCATCACAATTTAATAGGAGTTGAACTGCATGTTCAGAGGTCATAGCTGAGTCTGAAGAGAGTTGGTGGGTGTTAAGTCATAAATTGTGACTCTTGCTTAACCTTCTAGTGCAGCATAATGTAGATAGTGTGAAGTGGTATTCCAAAAATAGCTCATTACAAATATAGCTCAGAAAACACTGATTCCAAACAAGGGATATGGTTCTCATGGCTGGCTAAGAAAGTTTGAGCTTCTCTACAGTTGCATCATCAACTGATAGACATAAATACAGCACTAGGCCCAGGAAATTCACTAACAGTGACACTTCTTCAATAGAAGGTACTGTAGTATCAAATTCTGCTTGTCAGAACTTTAGCTAAGAAACAGCTGGAGTTCAAGGATAAGGAAAGGTTGAAAGTATTTGAAATGAAGATAGTCTTTGCTTGTTACTGTTCAAACTCATGTAACTTGAACTCAATCATTTTCAACTTCTTGTACAAAAGATCATGTGATGTTTCTCAACAGATTATTCTAGCAAAAAGAGTTGAACAGATTTCCTCCATGTTTATAATGTGAATTTGACTCTAATTCTCTTGGTCTCTATTGAGCACAAATGATAAACATACTCAGTAATATCAGTGTAGGCAAAATAAAAAAAAAAATAAATCCATGTTTTCCAAATTATTCCATATTAGCAGTGAAGCCTTATGTTTCACCCCAAGAAGAAAACATAAGCTGCTATTCTCCAATACATAAGACATCACAGAAGAACTTTGCAGAGAAAGCTGAATTCAGGGATTTTCTGGTATGCTGCTTGGGGAGAGACTGTACACGGTAGCCAGTGACACTACTGACAGTTCAACCTTCTAAGAAGTTTCCACCACTTCTGTTATCGAGCAATGGAGCTGGTGGAGCTTTCTTCAAGTCCCATCTGAGTTTATGCTGCAGAGGACAGAGACTTTGGAATGATGTGCTTAAATGCATATCATCATCTGGATACTGCATGCCAATAGCCCCTACTAATCAAGAAAGTGCCATATACTATTGCAGTTTCTTTGTTCTGCTAATTCTTACTTGCCAGCTGTTTCTAGAGCATCTGTTATGTGATGCTGAGACACAGTTAAGCACTTATCACACACAGTGATACCAGAGGGCAACCCTCTATTTCACCATCTGTTAAAATGTTTGCTGAATCCACACAGCACATCAGTGGAGGCTCTGTATTAACCAAAGGAAAAAAATGTTAGTAAATTAGTTCACTTAATATATGCACATAGTATACAGGCCCTGGAATATCTTGTGGTCTCACACCTATAAATAATATTGCATGTTTCACCAAAACTTTTCAAGAACAGGAATGTAATCAGGTTATCCTATATAACAATGAAGCGATTAATATAAGCTATCTATTTCAAATGAAAGGGGAAGGATAACACAGAGCTAATGATGTAACTTTATCACAATACTAGAGTGGAAGAAGCTGTCCCCCAACCCCCCATTCTAGCCAAGCAAGTCAGGAGTCAGTGGTAGTTGCTATTGGACAGATATCTATCTGTTAAAACATCTTACAAGATTAATGCACAATAAAAATATGAGATGAATGATTAAAGAAAAAAGAAAAAAACCACTGATAACCTGGGAAGACAAGATTTAAAATAGTGAGAAGAATATGTATTTTATGCAGCGTAGAACTTCAGATATCTTTATGATTAGATCAGACTGTTCAAGAACATGAAAAGGACTCCAGTAATTGTTTAACATTAAGATTTTGACACAGAGTGGTAGCACAGCAGGAAAATGAAATGTTAACACACTATATCATTTACTTATGTAAATATAAATTTATGGATTTCTCAAGCCCTGCCCACCGACAAGTAAGTTACTTGCTTAGGTTTACATAGGGAGTCCTGCTAGGGAACACCCAGAGGCATTGCACAAAATTAATACAAGAATAAATATGCTTAAATATTCATCAATACAAATGTTTAATGGCACATGTTCTCAGTTTAGTCTGAAAAGCAGGCAGAGATTCCAAGGATTTATTCTGTTCATATTAAAGAAAGCACCAACTTCACAGTGAAGAGTTCGTTAGAAATGCATTATATTAGATGAATACAAAAGTGTAGAAATAACTATTTGCTCTCTAACAGGCCTGGTAACTTTATGCTCTATGGTGGCAGATGAGCACTTAGAAAATAAAACTGTACAGCTGCTTCATAAGCCTCACAGCAGCCCAACATTTGCAGTGGCTATGCATCCTCATGACTTCAACTCACTCTCTGTCGAAAAGATGAAAAAGTATCATTGTGATACGTATAACCCATAAATTACTCCCTTCTCCCCAAATTCCATAGCAGTTATTATAAATGCATTTGTGTTACACAAATTTCTATAGATCCCCTTTTTTTCCAGAAGTCTCTGATCTCCCTACTTCAGATTCTTCGCGAGTCACCCAACAATGTGATTTATCTGCAGAATTATTACAGAGAACTCTATTTTAACAAGCATGAACTATCTCAGGTGCAGATGATGGATATGAAATTAGTCTCCATGAGATGAAGATTGGGGTCTCAGTACTAACAGATCCACATTTCTTAAACACTTAACTATTTAACTAGGATAGACTAACATTTTCTGCTGTTTCTGCATGTACTTTATAGTCTCCCACAGAGTACTTTGGTGCCAAAATAAGTGCTATTTCTATTAGTAGCAGACTTCCTTTGATGTTATGCAAAATATCTTGTTAGCATTTGAGCTAATAAAAGCTGTTAATGGTGAACTTGTTTACTCTGCTGGCTTGCTACCTGTCTTTATGAAAGTTCATTGACATTAGACAGTATATTAAAATACATGAGTAGAAGATAGAGACACCTTTCAAAGTCTCCACAAAGCCTTGGTGCTTCACAACGTCACAAGCTGCCTCCAAGACCCATTACAGTGGCACTTTCTGAAAACTAGTCTTTTCACAGGTGCAGTTCCCACAGTCAATCATTGATGGAATAAGGACCTTAAAGAGGTCTGTTCTTTATACAGAGTCACAAGAATCATCTGTGATTAAAGCTCAGCATCTCACTTCTTAATCCGTACCGAACAAGACTTTGAATCTCCAGTCAAATGACATGCTAGATCATGTTGTAACTTTTCTAACAATTATGACACCAACAGAAATCTCTCCTTTGGTCAGGCTACCTGTTTTTGACATATTTGATTATCTTTGAAACCTTTTTTATCCAGACACCTGTGACTATGTTAAGCCGATAAGTTCATGACTTGGGTTGAAGTGAACACCAGAGACAGAGTTTGATCCTAGAGGCCATGCTTGTCTTGGCAGTTAAAATGAAAACAACAGCTTGCACAGACTCCATGATGGTGTTTGAGCTTAGTCAAGTAACAGATTATGGTTTGATACCTATCCATCTGATGCTTTTGTATAGTTCATTTACTACAGTGCCTCTTATGGTTGTGCAGAGCTGATTTGGATTAAAAATTTTACAAAGATTTTTGTCTCATACAAAAAATTTGCTTGTACATAGTTTGATATTATATGTCCTGTGGATGTGTATGTATGGATAAGACACACTTGGTTTAACTTTCTGTATGAACTGAAATTCTTTTTATACAGTTTAGTAGAACTTAAAACCCCATTAGAAAAAAAAAACTAAGAAGAGACAAAATCTTTGTCATTTTTAAGCTGTATTGAAAGAAAATGTTAATTTTGGGGGCAATGGGGGAGAGTTTTTGGAAACAGTGAAGGCTAATAAAAATATTTAATTTATTACTTCAAGCAAAAGTTTAAATACCATTTAATGATTGATTCTGTAAACTGTAAATTAAAAATTATTACCCTATAAAATGAAAGTATTTTAATATTTTTTCTAGTGAATGTTTGAAGATAAATTGAGTGACAATATTACCTTATGTTCTCTGTTTAGCAGAAACAGGAAAAGAATAAGAAAATCTCTCTTTAAGAACAGCTAATTTTAATTTTTAAATGACAGTAAGTCATCATTGACAGGAGAGTCACTGACTTGGTCTAATACATTATCTCTTGATTTAAAAATCTGACCTGCTGTCTAAGAATTAATCCATGACAAATTAACTCTAGGACTTTTCCAAATTTATGTGAAATATTTCCAGAATTTATCTATATAAACGAAAATTTGGCTTATAGGGGTGCGCTTTTACAAACATAATAGAATTACATTATTAATTTTAACTTTGAGTGAATTAAACTGCAAAGGTAATTGGTTTTTTCTCTTGGGAAAGAAAAGAAACCCTGCTGTTGGGTTTTATCAGTAAAACCACAGAGGAAAAGCTATGCTTAAAGTTTAAGTTACTCTTGATTTCTGTCTTATTTCCATTAGTATTACTTTCTGAATAAATTATTGTTTATATTTAAATTTTCTGAGCTTCCTTTTATAACCTAAAAACATATCCTTTTGGAAAACAACTTTGAATTAAAACCGTTCATCTATCCACTGTTCAAATGTGAAGACTTGTATCTATCAGGATTTTTTCCTTGTGTTCTTGGTCTATACAGATTCTGCGGAAAGTGCATCACTCGAACTATACAATTTATAACTGTTTTAAAAATAGACAATCATACCTATGCCCTACTGGACTCCATGACCACAAGGGGGCAGAACAAACATTAATCACAGAAATTCAATTTACTTTCTTTCAAGACACTTAAAGTTTCATTCTCTAAGCATAGGACCAGATTTCTTTTCCAGCTGAATTAAAATGTCTTTGCTGGAGACATTTTTCCCAAGAAGTTTTTGTGTCCTTATCTTTAATAATTACAATATATTAAAACCAAACAAACCAAAAATTAGATTAGTTTCCAGAAATCTTGAAAGTGCTACTTTGGTACCAAGGACAATTAAAGAAAAAGGAGGTTTTTTTTTTTCCCCCTATGTTTTCTCAAGTGAAAGCATTTTAGATTTAGATTTTTTATTTTAAAAATATCAAATTATGAGAGTCTCCTCAATTCAAGCCTGAAAGTTTTCTTTTAATTCTGAAACGGATTCAGAATGGGAATGTGCCAGTATTTCAATACTGGCAAGGCAAGTAACACATTAGAATTATTATAATGTGACTTATATTCATAGTTCAGGAGCTAGGGTGATCTCTTTAGTGAATGTAGAAGGTATATGTTAAAAGAAGTGAAGTGGCATTATTTAGTTTTGTTTTGATGCCTTATTCATTGACTTTTTCATAAAACTAAAGACCAAGATATCTGGTACAGTACTGAAATCTCTGTATAGTTTGTGTTATAAAAGAAAAAATACAGTACATACGGAAAGGCTGGCATTTAAATATTTCTTAAGTAGGCTGTGAGTTTCAATGCTCGCATTTCTTTACCAATGAAATACAACATGGGAAAAAAGCAGAGAGTAGATGGACTAGAAGTAATCTGCATCCAAACAGTAGCAAGTTCTGTTTACAAACAGAATCTGTTTCAAAGCATTTGGAGATTATTTTAATAGAAATGTTAGCAGACAAATTTATGGCTTACATTCATATTTCTTTGCTTGCCAAACAATAAAATAGTAGCCAGACTGAGATGTGTGCCACGTTCATTCTGGCTAATTCAGGAAAATGCTGTCCTGCAGGTTTCTATGGAGTTTTAATGAGCTGGAGAGAATCGGGAGCATCTGACACATGGCAGAAGACCAATCCATGTATTAACAGACATGCATATAGGTACATGTGTATAAATATATTAACACAAAAAAGTTTATAATGCTTAACACATACCTGTTCTGCTTCTGATGGAAGTGAGCTGCATACAGAACCACATGTTATTATAGATCAGCTAATGGTCAGACTGTGAATAATGCTGCTGCTGCTAGACAGACAGTCTGCAATTTGCTCTGCCAAAGGCAAAGAAAGAGTTTCCTCATCTTCAGATTATACAAACTGTGCCTTCAATTTCAGGGCATTCTGCAGCATTTTGAGAGAATTCTGCTTTCCATACCAAGGTGGAATGAACTTGGTCTCAAGTTACCAGATCTTTTCATGTTCCTCAGAGCACATGCCATCACAGAGATTGCAAGCTTTTTAGGATTGGGATTAGAATTTGAAATGATCTTGGCAAACTGAAAAAGTGTTCTGTAAAGAAAAGAAAAAAAATAATGAAAGTATGAAAAAAAGGAAGTTGCAGCATTCAGCTGAAAGAATGACACAACTTGAGTGCAAGATGGCAGCTACTAGCTTTCTAGGAAAGAACCTAAGGAACTGTAGTTGCAATCGATCATCAACAATTTCAGGCTGCTTGGGAAAAGGCAAACTGGGGACAATAAAAAGGAGCACAGGCTGTCAAATGTGTAGACTTGTATTAATGCTACTTTATTTTGCATTGCTAGGATCTCAGAGCATGAAGTAGAGTTGGAGTAGATAAAAATATTGTAGAATTTTGGACTACAAAGGCCTAGAATTCATTAGCATGAATTCAAAGGAAACCAGTAAGGATACTGTTTACAAATAATGACTGAAATGGGGTTGTTTAGCTAACAAGGATGGTAAAGAGAGGAAACATGGTATCTTTTCTCAGATGCACAAAGGCTGCTTCCATAAGGATGGGAATAGTTGGTTCTTCATGTCTATAACAAAGAAATTCCAGCAAAGACAACTTGGGCTAGACATTAGAAAAACCTTTGTGATTATTAGATAATAGAACTCTGAATTTTTGCCCAGAAATTGTGTAAAATCTCTGAAAATTTTCTTGAAGAGGCTGGATGAACTTCTGTTTCCTATCTAGGAAAGAAAGGGATGCAGCAGTAGGAAGGATCCCTTTGGAGTTCTTACTCCCCCTATTTCTTATGACCCAGACATCTCCCTGTCTGGGGCCAAGTAGCTTTTGCCAAAACTGCGGGCTTGCTCTACCAAATCAGAAAAATAAAAGCATTCTTCAATAAGGTCACATAGACTCACAAATGCAGAGAATAAAGTATATTTTTTTCCTACCACATATGACAAAGAAAGAGTTGTCTAAGAAATCTGTGAAAAGATGCTTGCTGAAACAGAATACTGGACTTAAATGATCACAAAAGATAAAGTTTCTACAGAATGAAAGGGAAGTTTTGTGGCAAAAAGAACTGCAAATGAAAATGAGAGCATTTATGATACTATTTTCCTGTGGGACATGAAATCTGTACTTGGACCGAAGAAGAAAGTGTTTTTTTGAAATAAGTTACAATTACAAAGAGATTGTGGTAAAGTAAAAAAAATGGTTAGGACTGGTATCTGAGCATTATCATGGTCCTTGGTGAATGATTTTAGCTGCAAGTATCTTTGCAGTTTCATGGGGAAGGTTGACTAAACTGTGGTACGATAGGAATTATCACAGCATGCTTTGAAGAAAAAATTGTAATAGTTCCCCAAGAAAGCTTAATTGGAATAATCATAAAGTCTGAACCTCACTTTGACTGTACATTTAATTTATTAAAGTCCTGCCTCATAGATTCACTTCATTGAATTATGATATATAAAGCTACCTGTTTAATGACTATCTTCCAGCTGACCAAAAAAAAATGCCTCTGCATGTTTTGACATGAATGTTCTGTTGTTTGTGTACTCAGTTTGAAAATGTAAAATATATTAAACCCATGGCCACATACTCTAAGCATAACATGAAATTGGGACAATAAGACTTATACTGAAAGCATTTCAGGTTTGTCACAGTTTAAAGCTGGGCTGGCTATTAAGCAGACAACAGATGCTCTTTGTTAACACCCTCCCTCCTCAAAAGGGGGGAAGAGAAAAGGGAAAGAGACTTACTGGTTGGAAGAGTTAAAACATCTTTAATCTAACTACAATAATAATGTATTATAATAATAGGAAAATAATAACAGAATACATACAAATACTTACAAAACCAATATCAAGCTCCCCCCCATACCCCAGTGATGAATATGTCATGCGGACGCTGCAGGGCATGCCCCAGGAAATTCCCAGACTGTACTCAGCAACAGGTAGGAGCTGGATAAAGGAATACACAGATCAGGATCAAAGGCAGAATATTCAGGCAGAATCCCCCTCAGATACTTAAGCAAGGAGCTGGGCAGAACTAGAGAGCAGTATCCTGCAACATCACCAAAACCTTTCTGATGGCCCCATGCTGGGCTTAAATAGGCTCTTAGGCCATGGGTGGGGGTGGAAGCACCAGGTGAAGCTGCTTAGTGCTGTTAAAGCCCATCAGTGCCCTCAGGCTCCTGGCCATAAAAGAAGAGAGCGTGACCTTTGTAATCCCTCAGCTTTATGCTGAGCATGATGTGTATGGGATGGAATACTGCATTTGGTCAAACCAGAATAAGATTTTAAGCAACTGGTTTTGTGTTAAAATTTATTTTCTAATCCACGTGTTAAAATCTTGTCTCATGTTCTATCCACTCTTCCGTCTCCAAAAGCCTTGCTGCAAGGAGTTTATTTTCCCTGACCAGTTGCTTTCTTAAACTCATCCACAGAAGCCCCCTGACAAAAGACAACAAGCTATTTTTCATCCATCTAAACAGCAAGAAGAAGACATCTGGATGTCTCCTAGCTTTTATGTGCTACAAAAAATGTTCCTCAAAGGGAGTATAGGGACAATGCTACTAGGAATTTGGAAATAGACCATGAGCCCATCGCTGCAAGGAATCTACTCCAGCTGTCAGAGAGGTGCTGAGAGGCCTGGCTGGAAGGACAAGCATCCTGCATCTCCAGCAGTGGTGCCATGCAGGGAGTACTGCACGACCTAGCCCTTAGGGATCCTCCTAAAGCTCCTACAACGCTTAGGGCCGAGATGTCTTCAGCCAAATGGCAAAATGTAACAGTATGGCAGATTAACCCATGTTGTTCTTCTTCCGTAACTTGGCACTTTGTGGCCACAATTTTTTGCCTCAATTGCAATTCAGTTTAATACAGTTTGGATGATCTGCTAAAAATCCAGAGTGAATTTAGCGAACAGACCATTTTTCATACCACAAAAAATGAGTCAGATATTGACTTAATGGATTCGGAGAAGGCTTGGATGAGTCATTCTTCTCCCAGTTAATTGGTATTTCTAGGACATGCTAAATGTATCCCTAAATAGCGAAATAATTTATAGAATGTGCTTTTCTGGCTGTTAATTATGCAGCTGGATAAATGTATTTAAAAGATCATCCGATTCTCTTGAAATCACTAGAAGGTTTTCCACTGACTCAGAGGAAGCTGAAGGAGCTTTTGAGGGACCATTGTCAAAGGCAAGAAGTGACTTGACTGTATAAAACTTCAGGATCTTATTGCTATAAATGTGATGTATCCTTAGAATTTTTCCAGAGCCACAAGAACAGAAGAAACCCTCCTTTATAATCCTTCTACTTTTCTAAGAAGGAGATAAATATGCTAGGATTTTTTGGTGGGTTTTATTTTTTTAAGGGCTCTGACCTTTCCCAGTAGCCTTAGAACATTTCATACATACAAACTGAGAGCCACAAAGCAGTTGATCGTTTAACAGTTTGAATAAGAGTACCTTTTGGTCTTAAGACTTACATGGTATTATCTGCTCTTGATGTATGTCTTCAAAAGTGCATATGTTAGAATATTTACTATAAGATTTGTTGTGATGGTCCCATGTATATTTTTTCTCTAATGTTTAAGCTTTTTTGATCATTGAAACTCTAGCAATAAGTATGTGTTCTAGTTTCACTGGGATAGAATCATAGAATCATTTTTCTATTCAGGAAAGCTGCGTTTTGAGAAGACTGCAGCACCCGATTCAGTGGGAACAAAGTTGATAAGACACTTTGTTTTACTTCATGGCCAGCCATGGTATATAGGTTTCCATAGTGATCAAGGACTCTAGCAATTTTGAGTTAGCCAGGTGCAAAACCTAGGATTAGTGAAAGCCAGGGCAGCTGACCCAGGCTGGCTAACAGCAGTATTCCACTCCATAAATGTCACGCTCACTATAAATCAGAAAGTTTGCTGGGAACGGCTCTCTGTCCTCAATGGTGGCCGTCCCTGCAGGGTCTTGCCTGTCCTTCTGTTCCCAAAGCCTTCTTTCCCTCTGCTGTGACTGTCACACTTTCGCTAGAGCTGTGGTGATCACAGGATTTGGCATCCAGCATTCATTGCTGGGAGCACGCAGCTCACCACCACTGTATGGACAGAGTATAACTTTGTATATTTCATATTAGTACTGGCATTAATATTAGTTTGTTGTTCTTACTTTATTAAANCCCCTGACAAAAGACAACAAGCTATTTTTCATCCATCTAAACAGCAAGAAGAAGACATCTGGATGTCTCCTAGCTTTTATGTGCTACAAAAAATGTTCCTCAAAGGGAGTATAGGGACAATGCTACTAGGAATTTGGAAATAGACCATGAGCCCATCGCTGCAAGGAATCTACTCCAGCTGTCAGAGAGGTGCTGAGAGGCCTGGCTGGAAGGACAAGCATCCTGCATCTCCAGCAGTGGTGCCATGCAGGGAGTACTGCACGACCTAGCCCTTAGGGATCCTCCTAAAGCTCCTACAACGCTTAGGGCCGAGATGTCTTCAGCCAAATGGCAAAATGTAACAGTATGGCAGATTAACCCATGTTGTTCTTCTTCCGTAACTTGGCACTTTGTGGCCACAATTTTTTGCCTCAATTGCAATTCAGTTTAATACAGTTTGGATGATCTGCTAAAAATCCAGAGTGAATTTAGCGAACAGACCATTTTTCATACCACAAAAAATGAGTCAGATATTGACTTAATGGATTCGGAGAAGGCTTGGATGAGTCATTCTTCTCCCAGTTAATTGGTATTTCTAGGACATGCTAAATGTATCCCTAAATAGCGAAATAATTTATAGAATGTGCTTTTCTGGCTGTTAATTATGCAGCTGGATAAATGTATTTAAAAGATCATCCGATTCTCTTGAAATCACTAGAAGGTTTTCCACTGACTCAGAGGAAGCTGAAGGAGCTTTTGAGGGACCATTGTCAAAGGCAAGAAGTGACTTGACTGTATAAAACTTCAGGATCTTATTGCTATAAATGTGATGTATCCTTAGAATTTTTCCAGAGCCACAAGAACAGAAGAAACCCTCCTTTATAATCCTTCTACTTTTCTAAGAAGGAGATAAATATGCTAGGATTTTTTGGTGGGTTTTATTTTTTTAAGGGCTCTGACCTTTCCCAGTAGCCTTAGAACATTTCATACATACAAACTGAGAGCCACAAAGCAGTTGATCGTTTAACAGTTTGAATAAGAGTACCTTTTGGTCTTAAGACTTACATGGTATTATCTGCTCTTGATGTATGTCTTCAAAAGTGCATATGTTAGAATATTTACTATAAGATTTGTTGTGATGGTCCCATGTATATTTTTTCTCTAATGTTTAAGCTTTTTTGATCATTGAAACTCTAGCAATAAGTATGTGTTCTAGTTTCACTGGGATAGAATCATAGAATCATTTTTCTATTCAGGAAAGCTGCGTTTTGAGAAGACTGCAGCACCCGATTCAGTGGGAACAAAGTTGATAAGACACTTTGTTTTACTTCATGGCCAGCCATGGTATATAGGTTTCCATAGTGATCAAGGACTCTAGCAATTTTGAGTTAGCCAGGTGCAAAACCTAGGATTAGTGAAAGCCAGGGCAGCTGACCCAGGCTGGCTAACAGCAGTATTCCACTCCATAAATGTCACGCTCACTATAAATCAGAAAGTTTGCTGGGAACGGCTCTCTGTCCTCAATGGTGGCCGTCCCTGCAGGGTCTTGCCTGTCCTTCTGTTCCCAAAGCCTTCTTTCCCTCTGCTGTGACTGTCACACTTTCGCTAGAGCTGTGGTGATCACAGGATTTGGCATCCAGCATTCATTGCTGGGAGCACGCAGCTCACCACCACTGTATGGACAGAGTATAACTTTGTATATTTCATATTAGTACTGGCATTAATATTAGTTTGTTGTTCTTACTTTATTAAATCTGTTCCCATTTCAACCCACGGGTCTCCTTTCCTTCCCCCAATTCCCCCTTCCCAGGTGGGGAGGGATCATTTGGTGATAGAACAGCTGACTAAATGATGACAATATGATAAACTTGGACTGAAAAATACAAATGAAATTGTAAAAATTCCTAGAAGCAATGAAGTAACTTGGTCATTCATTAATTATTGCCATGCAATGTTCACTAGCCTAATTCCCTTACAAAGTAACCACAGTGTCTTCTCTAGTACTGTTTAAGAGAGACATTCTGAATAGTACTAATAATACAATATATTAAAATATATGTGCTACTCTCCTACTAGGAAAATAGGAGAATAAACATATCAGTGTCTGGAAAAGAATACAAAGCTACCGAGAAATCAGATTCATTAACATTAACTTGTGTAGAGAAACTAAAATATTTTCTGGTACCATATTCTGTGAACAAGTTCAGTTTTGAAAAGGCATGCAAAAGAAATAATCTGAAGGGAGGAGGCCCTTTGTATTTAATTTGATATCAACTCTTGCAGTCAAGAGTTGAGCTAAAAAGATCAGGAAAAAAAGTAGATATGACTTGCTTTCTTTTTAATGTTTAGCATTTGATTACTTTTTTTTTTATCTGAAGGTCACTAGACTTGAGTTCTGATAAACTGCCAAAGGAGGCAGATTCCAGAGGCAGTCCTCTGAATGGCACGTTCAAACTGAGACACAGACATGAGTTTTCTTCCAGCTTATCTCAGCTGCAGTAGCAGGGTCGTGGTCTATCCAGCACTTTAAAGGTCACAAAAACACATTGAATTGTACTAAGAATGTCAAGAAGAAGATTTGCCTTAGGGTAAAATATTTAATTGTCTGTATAACGAGAAGTCATCCATCATTCTATCCATTATAGAGTTTACAGTGTGAAAGTTAGGAAACAGTTGATTGATTTTCAGTAGGAAAATGTTAGGAAGACATAGTCACAGGGTCCACTCTCAGATAATGTCAAGTGATCACTGCTCTAAGAAAGTGCATCAGCAGCAATGTCTACAGTCATATCCTGTGGTTGTCAGGAGGGAATAAACCACAAAAGCAGCCAAGAGAGCAGGGGACTGGACTCCTTTGGGAACTCCTCGTTCTCCAGCTCATGCCAGAACTTGTCAGAACTGCCTGTCTCATCAAAATCAGACCAAGGAAACAGAGGTTCAGACTTCCTTACATATCATCTTCATTTAAGTAAGCAAAGATATCAAGTAACCTTTTCGCACAATGGCTTCAAGGAATACTATTTTGCTGACTTACAAAATAGGGAACGGAAATTCAGAAGTGATATAGTTACCTAGCTCCATAATAAGTCTATTCTTCCCTGTAGAAAGTAGTTGGGTTGTATGTAAGCAGTCAAAATTTTTAAGTCTGTTTTAATCAAGGATCTATCGACAACTCAACATGCCTGTTCATATGAACAGATTCCATATGGCCATCTATGTCCAGTATGAAATTAAGACAGTGAGAACTTAGCTACTGTGCTTCTTTGTTCTGTGATTTAGTTCTACCAAAACAATACAAGCTCTTCCCGAAGGTCTCCAGCACTATTCAAGGTGGGTGACTCAACTTTCTGTGTTGATATCTAGTAGAATTTAAAAAAAAAAAAAAAGGAAAGGCAGAAGAAGGAAGTACTATAATTGCTTAATATCATCATGCTACATCACAGAAAGAATGAATACTGTTGAATTGTAACCCATTCATCTTTGGAGGGATGTGTTACTATAGGCAGTGCTAGTTCTGACCAGTGCTTGAAGAATGATTTGAGCAGCGAATTAGGTAAATAGAGAAAAATGTCAATATACTTGAGAAGACAAAATACTACATACTTATCGCACTTCATACATGGTTCATCTGTATGTCAGATAGTTTGAGCAACAATTCTGGAAGCACAGCATGGACTAGGAGCCAGAGATACAGTAAAGACTGTGAAAATGTTTTGTATAGAAGCTGTGTTTGGCTCAGATTTGTCCCGTTCTCTGTCATAGAAAAACAATGGTCATCTTCAGATTTTGACAGTGTGCATAGGGATTAAAAGAGAAAAGCAAAACCATTAATATCAGTATTCGGAACACTTTCAGTATATCAAAACCAAAGTACTTAACTTCTGTACCTACCTCAATTACTCCTCTGTATCTCTGAAGTTCTTTATATAGTGTCTTGTCTACTGAACCAAGAAGGTGCATTTAAAGAGATATTAAATCAGAGGGGTTTTTTTCCTACCCTTGGCAAAATCTAGTGTCTAGACAGACTTAGACATTCTCATATCTGCATATAATATTAATAGCTTACTTATTATGGCAGCCTCTAGGAAAGTTAGGAATTGTTACCTTCAATTTACAGATACAGTTAGGATGTGGGGAAGGCTCAGAGAAGTTGGTTGTACACAGCTTCCCAAGTCAATAGGAGCTGTTGGTAGGTTGCACAGTGCTTCTGAAATTGGAGTCATAAACAGTTTATCAGTGACATAGGACAAATCAATTACAAAACTTGGATTAGTGTTGGAGATTGGCTTAACTGAGCAGTTGTACGAGCAGAGCTTGTTCTAGCAGTTTAGCGTAAGCAGGCTTTTAGTATAACTAGGCTTCGTGTGAAACCGCTGACGCCCAAGGACGCCCTGACCTTGAGCTGGTATCGTAACTTGCTAAAATAAGAAAGCCGCACAGTTAGCTAACCGCAAGTAGGAGGGCTATGCAAATATGACTGTTAGAGCTTGCACCAATCAGAGAGTGACTAGTAGGCATAATTAATTGTTTTGGTATAAATATAGGCAGCCTTCTGATAATAAACGAACAATGCTTTACCACTCACATTGAGTCGACCTGCGTGTTCCTTCGCCGCTCGCAGATTAGTAACCCTTAAGTTGAGCAGAACACTGAAAAATAAAACTTCTTTGATAACCACATGGCAGTTTGATTTCTTTATGACCTTTATTTCTTGCTATTTGAAAGCATTTGAGTGAATGGATTACTGCCTGAATAAAATTTTTAATAAAAAGAGCCTCTTGTTAATTAAAAATATCCATACTACCGTATGACACACTGTCTGTGTGGCAATAGGAGTTTTCATCCTGCTTTAGTTGCAAAAATTCTTTGCGCAATAAATTAGTAAGAAGAACAATGACATGAGATTTGGGTGAGTGACAGCACATAATGATGTGCAAATAGCCAACACTGAAGAACCACATGACAGTTCATCACCTCCTCCCTCCTAGCCACACTCCCCTTAGGCTGAAAGTTCTAAAATCATTAAACTGTTTATAAATTATTTGTGAATAGAAAGGCTGTTTATATTGGTACCGAATGATCACCATGAACAGTTCTTGCAAATTATTGTTCATATCAGGTCATGGTACCTTCTACTAGAACCTTAAAATACTTTTAACCTTATTAACCTTATTGCAAAGCAGGAGTAAACTATATTAATTGCACACTTGCTTATAAAACACAAGGTCTTATTGCCTTGTCCTTGAGATACTTATACTTCAAAACTTGATGAATCTTTCTGCACATTTTTCAAAAAACTCTTATTTTCCCAAAACCTTTAACATCCAATATTAATTTCCTGTATTTCATTCCTATTGTGAAGATTTTCTAGTCTAGTCTCTGGAAGACTACGTATATCTGTATTTTTATACAAGTACAAAGCTGTAAGATAACATATTATTTGTTATTATTAATAGAGTTCTGAGCTAGCAAACCACATGTATTTCCTTTGTTAACTCTATTGTTAAAACTGCCTCACAACCCTCAAACAAAACCTGTCATTTCAATGCTTTACACAGTTCATTTCAATAAATATATTCTGGATTCCTTGTGAAACTTCTCCTCCCACTCAGATGCCAAAGAACGTGTAGACTTGCGTGAAAACTCAGCCTTAAAAGTGTCAAATATACAAATGTCCAATTACACAATGGAATGTTGATCCAAAAAATAACTTAATGTGACAAGCTGTACAGCCTCGTTTGATTCACCAAGCAAATCTACATAAGGCCTATACAGGACTTATTTGTGGTTTACAGTTTCACTGGGAGTGTTACAAAATAACAGTAAAAGAGTTTGTTTTGAGGAAGACCATAATCTCAATGATGGAAAATGAAATTCAGTTATCTTGCTTAAAACATTTCCATTACTCCTCTGCCTTGGAATGGGAAGCAAAAATACTAATAGATTTTCTCTGTTGACAAGTTGAAAACCAAAAAGACCAGCAATAACCTCCTGCTCCATAAACCTTAAAAGGGGAAAAAGGAGAAAGAAACAAATGGATCTTTGTAAGAGATGTATACTACTGTTTGCACAATTGTGAAATTAAATTAGAAGTTCTTCCATGACCACACTACATGCCTTTAGAAAAGTTGTCAGTTATTAATTGCTTTAACTACATTGTGTACAGCTCTGAAGTATCAAACACTTTTGATTTCCAGATTCTGAAAATTCAGATACACAGTGGCAAAAATTTTATCTAAAGGAGAGTGTGGAAGAGAACTGAAGAGGTAGACAGAATGTGTGTAAATGCATGGAAAATTTTTCACTCTCTCATGTAATACTAACCAATTTATTGATAACAATTATAATAAATAAAAATTATGACATAATATAGAAAGTTTTATTATGCCACGTTTTTTTTACTGAAAACTAACAGTGCACCACTAAAGCAACTGCAAAAATACTGAAAAATGCCATCTATTAGAAAAATAACAGCAGGTGTTTAAAACTTGTGAAAAGTTATAAATATGTTAAGATTATTTTAAATGCCATAGCTTACTCTTTAGTGGTAAAACTAAGTATTCACATATCACTATTTTCTAATGTGACAGGAGCTTTAAAGCAATAATTTTATAGGTATCAAAGTTGAATAAAAAACCGATGGCCCTGCACAATGAATGATTGTGCAAGAGTATTTGCAATAAAGAAAAAAATAATTTCTTAAAAGCTAGGTCTTAAGAAAATAACAATTCTTACTAGTTCTCCTCAGTCTTTGCAATGACTTTTTACATTTGTCAGTGACACTACAAATCTTACCCAAGATAGCAATTAATTTCTAAGTGTGAAGAACAGAACCCAAAGATTAAGCAAGGATGATGTAATAGTAGTATTTTATTTAACAAATCAATCTATTTATTGAGTGGAACAATTTATAGCACTCTGATATATTATCAGCATTTTAACTTGTTGGCTTTCTGTATTAATAGTACTGTCCTGGCTGTTACAGTCACACTATTAGGTCTCTACTTATTCTATGTAATACTTCTTAATGCCGTTTTAACTCTATCGTGGCATTTCATACTACCCCATTGTCATTAAAACCTATTACCTTCAAATAAGACTAAATTAGTGCTAGCTGATTACCAATATATTCCTCCTTTCTTACAAGTTTGAGCATTCAGAACTTTAGCAAATTATCTGAATTACAGTATTATCAAGGGAAGTCTAATTTCAGGCCTGAGAATCAGGAACATTTCTTACTGTCCGCTAGCAATGACTACTAATTTACTCTTATATTTTTAATAGAAAATCATAACATGCAAGAACAAGGCCTCATGGATATGGAGAAAGAATGAAAACTTACACTGTAGCATTCAAAACTCATGTCCATTGCTGAAATCATAAATACTCTGCATGATAAATACAAACTATAGATTTATATGCAAATTTTCTCCCTTAGATTCTTCATTATTATTAATCCTAAACTACGGGACATGGGAACATTTCCCAGTTGCTGAGTCCAGGCACACATCGAGGGTGTGTCCTTACTGTATCCCGTCAGAGGACCACACTCCATCCTGATTTTCCTTCCTATTTTTTGTTTCAGTTGGAGAAAAACTGCAGACTCCAGCAAGGAGAAACTTGAGATGCATCCTCTGGAAGCAAGACTGCTGGGTGCATTATAGAACACATTTTTTTTGGCTGGAATTCATGTGTCGGTCCTGGTGATGCTCACTGCAAAATTTCTGTTAAATTCTGCAGTGTTAGTAAGGCTTTGTTTGACAGCTTGGTGGTTTTGTTTGGGCATGAAGCAAGATTATTCAAAGGAGAGCTCTCATAGGTTATCAGAGCAATGGCAAAACTTGGGTTTATGTTGTACTGTGATCAGTGTATAGGTGTATATCCACACTTACTTTGATTAGTACCACTCCATGGAACATAAGGTTTCTTATGGTCCTCAGCATTGAGATGAGGCAGAGTCTCTTGTTAGTAAGAACTGCTGTGGCTACTACTTGTGTTTAGAAAATGCTCAGAATCTGTACTGATGGACCTTAACATGGACAGGCTTCCAGCTGCAGAGTCCCCAGACAAAACTGGGAGAAACAAACACAGTTCCTTTCCCTCAGAGGTAGAAAGTGGTGCGGAGGTAGACTAAGAAACAAGCAAAGATCAACCTCCCTTCAAAAAAGAGAACTTTTCAGACCCTTCATTTCCCAGGACACCTTCCAGAAGCAGGACTGATTTTCTGGATCCATGACTGTTCCTGAAGAAGATGAAGACAACAGCTTTCCTGTGAAGCTGCAGTGGAACATCCTTTTCCCGAGGCTTACTGCAGGCATGATTAAAGATCCCTGTCCTCTGAGAAGAGGGAACATAACATGAGGCAGAGAGATTTTACCTTTCCTGCTAATCTTTGGGATGATTTTGGGTGCTGTTCTAGGTGTGAACTTTATGAAAGTCTTACCAGAAATCCAGAAGACAAAGCCCCATCACTCAACTAAGAGCTGATAAAAGTATTCCTCTAGATGCTTTGTTTTGCTTTCTAAAGAAGCAATGAGAAATTGAGACATTTTCTCAAGATTCAGAAGATTACTCTCCTCAGTTGAAAATAAAGCCATAATTTCAGCCTGCTCATCAAACTATGTTCCTTCTCTATATCAACCACGTCTTATTCACATTCAGTTTGAGCTCCCTGGGTTTCTTCCAGGCACCAATTTATTTCAAATATTAGGACAGCTGGGACACAGCAGGGAAGAAAATGAGACAGGCCTGACTGTGTTACCAGTTGAGTCCTGTTCTTGCTCTTCAGACTGACTTGCATAATCTTGGGCATGTCACAACCTTTCTGTATCAGCTCATATGCTTCCAAATAGGTATGGTTACAAACCTTTCAGGATTGTTCTAGTGGTGGATTTTACACTGAAATACGTGGCCAAGAATAAGTCTGAGAGTGCGAATCACTATATAAACAAATTATTCGGCGCTAACAGTCCTGTAAAAAAGAGTTAGAACTGTGCTTATAATATCAATTGTTAGACCAAGAAGCATTTTTTTTTTCTGTCTCTGCAAGGTTAATGACTTATCTTTTTGTTGACTACTGTGTGTCAGGATATAATCATGTTCAGTATAACTAGTGTGTAAGGTGCTGCTGTGCCTATGCAGTTTGGACACAGATGCAAAAACCAGCTATATTCTGCCATGAAAAAAACTAAAATAAATTAATCATTGCAGTGACAGCTTTCTAGCTAATATATTAGATAAAACATACATTTTCTCAGCTACACTCTAAAGACTGCATTTAGGGAATTAAATGCATAACTCCTGCTATTTTTGGATTTTTTTTTATTTTTAAACAAGCTGCAAGCATAAATCAATTTTGGGAATATTGAGAATGTATTTCAGTGTGTTTGATTCCTACGTGAGTTATTGAACAATTCTAGATAAGCATTGCTAACTACCTCATTATTGTTAGAGAGCTATGTGAATTCAGGAGGAAAGATCACACTGACTCCACAGAATTCCTGTCAGAAAAAAAACCCCTTCCCCCTGCCCTTACTTACTCTTTTTGATCTTTTCCTCTTTCCCTTCCTTCTCTCTCTCTCTCCCTCTATGTCTCTGTCCTATAAGGAAAGAAAATAAAACTTAGAAATAAAAAAATCCCCACACCGTAGAACTAAAAACTTAGAGACATCTTTGTTCTCATGGTTTGATTTTGAAAACTACTTATCAGTGTATATTATAGTCTAGCACCTATAGTCTTTGCACGTTTTCTTGGCTTGAAAGGCAAGAAATCACTTACTGCCACAGAGCTTTGAGTAGTATCCAATGTTCCTGGTTTCGCCAGGCTTACACTTTTGCTCATCAGATTGATACACTTAAGTGCCCAATCTTCCCTGAAGGGGCAAAAATTGAGACCATAAAGGGAGATATCTGAAACCAAAGAAGGAGAGAGGAAGTATAGAGGTGAAAAGAGTCACTGTCAGTAAATAAGAATTAGGAAAACAATAGCAGGAAGATGGCTTTGTATCTCCTGTAAATCTGTTCAAAAACACAGGAGAGGGTAGGCAGTGAGGAGTAAAAGGAGGGGTGAGTGTCATGTACAGACAATTTCAAGGGAAGGTGCAACGATATCAGAGCTGGGTGCTACTGTGTCCTGAAGCAGGTTGCAAGGGAGTTAAGAGACTCTTCCTGTGTGTAACTAGTATGTGGGCTGTCTTTAGCACTTTTAACAACTTTGGCTACAACTGTCTGAAATGACTGTGTCTTTTGTGTTCAGGTAATGTGCAATGCAAGAAGATATCCTGTGTTATCCATATAGTGCTGTGACAGAAGTGAATGCATCAGTGTTTATATATGCAAACGTTCACATTTCTCACTCATTCCCTTACTGTGTTTCTGATCCCCACCTAAATATTCTCAATATGTATTTTCTTTCTTAAATTAAATTTCTGTTGCCAGATCATTTGAATTAAAATATAATCAAATAAATATGAAGAATGCAAAGCTCAGTAAAAAAAAAATCTCATCAGTTTGCCATTCAGTTTTTAAGAGGGTGTACTGATCCCACATGGTAAGCAATGCTTTGACAGATATAATACCAAATTAGTCTTTCACAGGAGCAAATAAGAACTAAGTTACCACCTTTAAGGAACCACTCTGCTTAAAGGCAATCAACTACCTATCAGCTTGAAGCACAGAGATGTCAGGATCAAAGAAACATGTAGACATCAATATGTGATCTAATCACCTTAAGGCTGCCTTTGTAATCAGCAGAATGAAAGTGTCACTCTTACAGCATGGTACAGTATACGTTGTGTCCCAGAAGTGCATATTTATTCTATAGATGTAAGAACACTAAAGGCAACTAGCTTCAGAGACAGATATTTGTAATTTTGTTTAGGTCAACTGAGATGTGTCCAATCTGGAGGGCCACTGTGAAACACAGAAAGGTATTTCTTACGCACTCGGATTTTTCGCTCTGTGTTGCAAGTAGTGCCACCGAGCTGTAAGCAGATGATATGCTAAACAGATGCAACAAGCTATGCATTTTTAATTATTCGTTCCAATAGTTGTAAAGTCTGACCTAACACAAATCTTCTGTGAAAAACACTATCCCCAAATACTATACCAGTCACTAAAATATGTTATTGAAATTGGTGCAATTGCGTATTTAGTGCTACATCTATTTCATGATTCAGGGATCTGATTTACCTGTTTTCTTATTAAATGATGTTGTGTTTATTTGCCACATTCATATCTTCATTACAGGCCTGGTGATGAAAATACTTGGTGAAGAACACATGGAAATATCCAGATATTGAGAAATTCAAGCAAAGTAGCTTAGTCATATAAATATTTAATTGGTATTTGAACAGAGGAGATTAACACATGATCCATCCTGTGTATTATCTTCTATATATCTTCAACATCACAACTCAAAACAGATTTGGAACTTTAACCACTATAGATGCTCATGAACAATGGCTGTAAGAAGAGCCTGTACCTTCACACAGTGGATGCCATAAAAACAAAAGACGAGTTCTCGTAGTGGGGACTTTTTGTGAAAAGGCACTGAGGCACCCGTCTGCTGACCCAACAGAGAGTCAAGGGAGGTATGTTCCCCTCTGGTAGCTAAGAGGCACAGCTGAGAGGGTGACACAACTTGTTAAAAACATGGACTATTATCCTCTTCTACTCTTTCATGTGGGCACAAATGATATTGCACACTGAAACCTGGCCAGGATCAAGGAAGACTACAAAGCCTTCGGGGTGTAAGTGAAAAACATTGGTGCCCAAGTCATATTTTTCTTGATTTTACCAGTTAGGGGTAAGGGAGAAGCCAGGAATAGTGGGACAACGAACATCAACTCCTGGATAAGTGGCTGGTGTTGCAAGGGTTTTGGGTTTTGTGATAATGGGACATTCTTCAATGACTCCAGTCATCATAGAATCATAGAATCATAGAATGGTAGGGGTTGGAAGGGATCTCTGGACATCATCTAGTCCAACCCCCCTGCTAAAGCAGGTTAGCCTACAGTAGGTTGCACAGGAATGCATCCAGGCGGGTTTTGAATATCTCCAGAGAAGGAGACTCCACAACCTCTCTGGGCAGCCTGTTCCAGTGCTCTGTCACCCTCACAGTAAAGAAGTTCCTCCTCATGTTCAGGTGGAACTTCCTGTGTTCCAGTTTGTGCCCACTGCCCCTTGTCCTGTCGCTGGGCACCA
>VZSC01004064.1:123433-146470 GCA_013398225.1 Steatornis caripensis
GGTCTGTTTAGCCTGGAGAAGAGAAGACTGAGAGGGGATCTCATCAATGCTTATCAATATCTAAAGCATGGGTGTCAAGACGATGGGGCCAGACTCTTGTCAATGGTGCCCAGTGACAGGACAAGGAGCAACAGGTACAAACTGAAACACAGGCAGTTCCACCTAAACATGAGGAGGAACTTCTTTACTGTGAGGGTGACAGAGCACTGGAACAGGTTGCCCAGAGAGGTTGTGGAGTCTCCTTCTCTGGAGATATTCAAAACTCACCTGGATACGTTCCTGTGCAACCTGCTCTAGGCTAACCTGCTTTAGCAGGGGGTTGGACTAGATGATGTCCAGAGATCCCTTCCAACCCCTACCATTCTTTGATTCAGTCACTACCACATAAAAGTCTGAAACATCAGTAAACAGTTACAGTAGGTCAATGACCACCATTGGGGTTTTGGGGAACAAAACCCTTTATTCATGAACAACTGAAGAGGTCAGGTAGACTGTAGCTGCTAAAGAAAGAATACTGTGATGGTGAAAGCCAGAAGGACTAGAACAGTGATAAAGAGAATCACAGTGTAACAGGCAATAATGCTTTGAAAGCAGGGTTGAGACTTCATAAACTTGGTACCCATTTGAAGAGCAATAGACTGGCTTCTTCGAAGCAGTAATTCATATGAATTGAACAGAAGGAAACCTCCTATGATTCATATAGCTACCATATATTCTTACTATATAGCATACCATACATTGTTCATATACCTAAATGGATCTGATTCTGCCATCAGTGAAGATTTTGAAATGTCCGAGACATATTTTGTTTCCTGGCTCAACCACATACCTCCGTGACCTTCACAAAAAATTCTAGCTGTAAAACAGAGGGAGGGTATCCCATCTTCACAGCAGATAGGGACAGTAAAAGTCAATCAATGACTTAACTGCTCAGGCAGTAACAGACAAATGCATAGACAGGTCTAACAATGGCTAGCTCAATAGGGTCAAAGATCACAACTACGCCAATGCACTGCTGGACAGAAAAAAAAAAGGAAATAACAAAGCTATTGCCATAGGTGCATATGTGACCAGGGAAACCTCCCCCTCCAATACCCCTTTTGTTAAACTTGTGTGCATAATTGAACGTATTTACCTAAAATATTCCAGAGAGGACCCAGAAAACAGCAAATATTATCCACAGTAATAAGTCATACAAGTTAGGTCCAAAGCTTTAAAAACGAGGTGATCTTTGAAATAGATAAAAATGAATTACAAATGTTCTATATCAAGCAGTTCCCACCCAAGGGATGTAAACATACTACTTCTACAATAACAAAGTGTTTGCCTTGCATCTAGAGCTACTTAAGATAAAAAAAAGAAATCATAGATTTTATGAAATGCCTTATTAGAAGATATTCTCAGGGGAAGGAGTGGTGCGGGAATGAAGAAGGAGTGTCATATGTAGTAAGTTAATAAAAAGCAAACAGAATCTATATGGTTTAAACAAAGCCTAATCCATTATTCATAAAGAAGATCTTTTGCACAGAAAGTTTAATTCATCATCCAGTTTATTATATTTTACAGCATCAATTAGAAAAGGGAGATTCTTTCCTCTCCAAAGTATAGCTTCACAGTAAAAGAAAATCTATTGCAACATTTACTACCTTAACGAGGGATGCATAAATCAACACAACTGAAAGAAAATCAGCACATAAGAAAAAAACCCCAATTTCTTCATTATGAAAACTCATTCAGTTTCCAAAGATTAGATGATGACAGGCCTATTTTTCTAGCTTATCCCAGTTTATCTAAGCTGTGGCTGTGGGAAGGAGGAATGGGGCAGGGGGATGTTGTTTCCCGCCCACTCCTGGTCTTTTCTCTTTCCAGTGAAGGACTAGATAAATTGTGGGGTATGGGTGGGTGGGGTGAGAGACAAAGAAAAGCACCAAAAAGCAGAATTAAGAAATATATAAAGAAATTATCTTTTAATCTCTTTTTATATTAACTATTGGTAAGGATAATACATACCTGGATTCTACATCTGGGCCACACAGATCTACCCAGCTGCAACTGGATTTTGAGTGTTATTAATATGCATTTTGTAATTGTTTCTACCTTAAGAATTACATGTCCTTTCAGAAAAATTTTACTGGGTCTGCTATATTTTATGCTTACAGATTTGTCCTGTACTTTTAAAATTGTCCTTTGGCTTTTTTTTTTTTTTACAGCTGCTGTAGGCACCTAACAATACAACTACATCAACAAACAGGCAGATGCAGAAATCATCATAGACTATTATTAACTGGCACTTGAATATTCTCATGACATGAGCATCTCTGTAAGGAGAATAGATTGGGTGTGAAAGCATGGTATCAATGCTATGATAGTTTTGAACTTTTTCTGTCCTTAGGTGTTCTTATGTAGTCTGCTGTTAAGATTACCTGAATTTGGTTAAATAGGTGACAACTCCAGCTTTTATTCAGTGACTGTTTGTAGACATTTCCCAAGTAGCTTTAAAAAATAGTATTGGAGACGTTTTTGTAGTGAAAGAGCTTTTGAGACTTTCAAATTTGGTTTATTGTTTCTCTACATCCCATTGTTTTCTTCCGTGTCCTTACCATATTCATTTGCTAACAAGCCCAGTGATAACTCAAAGTGAACAGGAATCAAAATGATAACTTTTCAGAAGAGGTCATCGAGAAGGTACACTTTGTCCAGTTGAAAACTCAAGTTATATGAACCAGCATAATGGCGCAAAATCAGACATGGTAATTTTATAAAAAGTAGCAAAACACATTTGCATTTACGTTTCAAACATATACCTTAGACTTTCATAGTCGAAAATCTTCATTCACAGCTTCAAATCATAGTTCTTAAGCTCCTCAAGAGACAAGAATCTGCTAGAAAACTTTATAGGAATCAAGCAAAGAGTCAAATTAAATACTGGCAGGTATGCTTTCAGCAAAGATGCATGCATGTATCTAATCAATCAACTGCAAAATAAATGGGGCACGAGTGCAGGAGCTTCTACAACCTAATCCTTTTAACTACACTGATAACAAACTTCTCACCTCTGGTCAGGCTTTTCTCTGGCCAAAGATAAATCTTTATTACATTTATGGAGTCTCTGCTTCATTCTCTGTTGGTGGTTAGTCTGGGTTCCTCTGGGAAAGCAAGGGAATATGTGGCACATGGAAGAGGCCTGGAAGATGTGAAAGATGTGTGACCCTAGCAGCTAAGCTCTGTAAGGAAGGGACTAACCCTTGATGACAGAAATAGAGAAGCAAAAGTAATGCATACCCCACTCCCCAAAGTCCCATTATAGCTCTGTATCCTTGTATGATCCCAAATCATGCAAGTAGCATAAAGGCTATCAAATTTTAAGGCCCTAAAAGTAGAATTGCAATATGTCATCATCGCTGTGCAAAATACACATATCAGTCAACCGAAATTTCTTTCTAAAAGTTAATTAACAAAGAACCAGTTCATTACTCTTTGCAAGTTGTTTTTTTTCCTTCTTCTTCATCCTTGTGTTCACAACATTTACAAATCAATCAAAACCTGCAGCTTGCCCTGCATTCATCTCCCTCTAACTCTGAACTTTTATTTTTAAACATCCGTGACCCAGGAGGTTATGAATAATAACTCCTAATTCAGTTTGGAAAACACACATGAATAGAACTTAGATACAGACTGGGGATCTGGTAGACAATGTCATCTCATTTCACTTCTACAGCTCTATCTGTTCTCACTCCACTGCTTGGGGTTGTTCAGATTTGCTTTTGATTGTAGGCTGCTTTGTCTAAGGACTGGACTGAACCTTTACTTGGGTCTTGAAAGACACTTAAGATGTTGTGGGTGCTACTAGATGACATATGCAACGTAAGACATAATTAATTGATGTAATACAGATGAGAGTGACATTGCATACATTTTCAAGAACATATTCTGATTGTTCTTGGGTTTTGTAATTTATTACAGCAACGTGGGTGCTAATTGATTTTATTCTCATTAACAGAGCAGTTCAGAGAAAGTTAGAGTGTATAGGCATTCAGAATGCTTTAATCTTTGTATAGGAAAACATAAAGTTATAGGAAAAAGCAACCACGGAGTTAATAATCTTTCAAACAGTTTAATAAATATATATGTTGTGGATAAAAGGAAAAGTAAAAGCTAGAATTTAATTGAACATACATTTAATTCTGTTAATTTCTAATAATACTTGAATGAAATATTTCACAGTCTTTAGTGTAAAATTTGAATATAAACTTAATAATTGAATATAAATTTAATACATATTTTGCCAATGATGCAACAAAAGTGTAGCTTATCGAAAGTTCCATGGTAAGGTTAACACTCCTGAGAAGACAAACTGAAACATTTATACTATTGTTTCAATAATACTGAAATGTTTTGTTTCAATTAGATCAAATTTTATTTAACCTGTAATATATATTTGCTTATATTTTAATCTTTGTATTGAATTATTAAATTACTGGATACAGATTTCTTATAAAATGCTATACTCAATGAGTGAGAGCCTTCTGGCTTGTCTGGGACTCCTGAAATTTGCTTTATTTTTTTTCCAATTGAAACCTTGGGATCTGATCTTAACATTAGCTGTGATTTAAGGAGATAACAAGATAATAAGGAGAAAATATGGAGAGGTATAAAAGAGGCATCATTAACGAGAAAGTACAATTAATGTATCATTAAAATCAAGGACATTAGAGCATAGAGTTAGCTATTTAATCAATGAGTATCAGGGAGTTTAAGGGAGTTTTGTTCAAAGAAAAGAAGTCAGTTGGGAACTGTACCCTAAGCTAATTTATGGAAGTGAGTAATAATGGGTCCAGCCAAAAAGAAAAATGAAATTATGATCACATGCATAAATGATTCAACCCGGTTCCCCTAGTTCTCTGAACTATAAACGTAAATCAAATGAACAATTCACAGGAGCTGGTTTGTGCACATAGTCTCAATAATCTGAGGATATTTTACTGAAAAGTCAGGAATTATCGAAACTCCAGATTGTTTTATTCACCTGTCTCAACTCAATGATAAATACTGTGATTCAACCAATAATGACCTAACAAGTCAGTTTTAAGTTTGCCATTTAAAATAGAAGTTTCAAAGAACAGCAGAAATATTGCAACAATGCCATATCCAAAGTATTTTGAAGATTCACTGTCATTTGGCAGTACATCCTTAAGAATAGAAAAATGAGTATTTTTTAAAAAAAAAAGTTTTTCCCAGTATTAGTGCAATAGTTAGCTTGATTACTTTCACAGATAAAAGATCGAAATAGCTTCATTTTCTTAGGATTACGAAATAAGAAAAGAAAGAGAAAATTCTAGCTAGTGATTTAATTCAAACATTAAGATAATATGGTGCTAGATATATTATAAATACCTAGATATGTTATTACCACTACATCAAAAAATGTCTTCAGCCAAGAAAGGCTGAACTCCCTGAAAACAATTTCTGATGAATCAGCAGGTGATAACAGTTGAATTACATGAGACGCATCATTCTTAGGGAATCTGAAATCAATACATTCTCTGTGATTTCAGCCTCTGCTGACCTAAGAAGTAACACATTGGAGTTAGTAGTTCTACACTAAAAATTAATTTGGCTCACTATGTCTAGGACTTAAACTTCAGCCACATAGTTAATGATGCATGATATCACTAAGAATTTCTTCTATGAAATGACAAACTGTAGTTAAAAAAATACAACCTTAGATGACCACTGCTTATAAGGTTAAGAATAAAAATGTTTTGAGACCCTGGAAATTTTGCTATGATTGCCCCTTTACATAAAATTTGGAGGTATCTGAGCATCACAACCCGCAAATACTGTACTTAGTTAATTTGACAACACCTGTTTTGGCAACATTCTCATTTCAAATAAGCAAAAATCTTCTTCACATTTCAAAGACTTGCAGAATGCAGCATCATGATAAGAATATTACCTCCTTTTCTATTCTGGTTTGTCCCTGTGGGACAAGTGCAGACATCTGACGAAATCTGCTACTTCCTCCAAGTGCTTTATTTTTTTGCTTTCTATCACTACATGGAGAAAGAAGCTGTTTTCACCCACATAAGCAGCCAGCCTAAAGAAGCCATATTTGATGTTTTCTAACTATTATCAGATTCTTGGAAAAATCAGAATTATTTTCTTTGAAGTATGTGTTTAATTAAGGTAGTATAGTGGTACTGAAGCATTGCAGGAAAGTTTAACATATTTTATTACTCAGAAACAACGTTCAACACAACATATAACAATTTTAGGGTTTTATCCTAGCCCTAACTTAAAAAAGCAAAGATGTTTCTTCAAGTATAGAGAACAAGGATGGCTTAGGAGTTCTTGGCTTGGTTCTCAAGCACAATGACTTCATTTTTGCACCTGTTAGTCTGTTTAAGCCTGGTGTCACAGGGCAAAGCAGTTAGTTACCCATCATAGCGGCAGGCATGGGTTAAAGTTCCAGAGACAAAGTCATTACTTGTTACTTTTATTATCTGAATCTTGAGTGTTCAATTCAATAGAATAATGACAGTAAAAAGAAAACTATTGTAAGCAAAGACAGCAGGTCTAGACCTAAACATCCTCCTTACAGCCCCTTTCATGTAGCATTTGCCAGAGCAGGACCAAGTGCACATGTTTACAGGAAGACATCTGGTCATCCTAGTTGCAGTATCTACATCATTACAGATGAGAAAAATCAGTCCTCTGATAAGGCAGAACAATACATGAGGTTGGTTGTTGCCAATAGGTAGCTTTCGCCTGTTCTCAGACAAAATTGGAAAGAAACCAAATATAACCTTTGAAAGGCCATCCAATAGCCATAAGAAAGTGGACTGGTGTACAACTGACCTTTACTAAAGACCAAGGCATTGTGACAGTTCTAAGCAATTGTTATTTTTAAAAGGGGAAAAAATTCTGTAAAGGCAGACTTAGTGCATGATTTTAATTATACTATCATGTTACCTGAATCATGTTGACAGAATCCTGTTCTGCCATTTTTATTAATGACGTACTGATAACTATGTTATTGAGATTGGCCTCTTCCTTTCATTTCAGAAAGCTTATTCTCTGCACATACTTGAATTAGAGAAAAGCTGATCTGTTTGAAAAACCCAGCTTGATACTTATCATGTTGACAGATGGTATTAATTTGTGGTGATATTGTACTGTACTGTTACTAGTAATTGATATTGGAACTGGAGCTTTTGGTTAGCAAAATGTATTAGAATAGATACCACCATACTACCAAATAGACACCATCATTATTATCACTGAAATACAGCTCACTTAGAGAGATATTTTAAATAAAATGTACTTTGTGAATACTCAGGTTAGTAACTAGTTCTCTTAGCAGTCAGAATTACTACATTTTACAGATGTAATTGTAAGAAAGTGAAATTTTTTTCAGATTAATCTCTAACACTTATTCAGCTAATGTATTTATATGGAAAAACAACAAAATAACACACTGTGGATGATATACATGAATGGCAAGTCACCAAATATCTTCAGCTTTCTATCTTTTATAAACACAGGTGGTAAAAATGACAACTGACCACTATGAAAATCATTGGTAGGATTTGTTTTCTGTATAGTACCTTCTCATTAAAACCTGAATATTAATACAGTGACTTACAACATAATATTATAGACTTGGATTCAAAGGATAAACAAAACATTTTAAAATATTAGAATTTCTTACTATTTTTTTTTACTTCACCGTATTATACACTATGAAGTTGCTCAAAAGCATGTAGTTAGTGAAGAGGGCTTAAATCAATTCAGCTTTTTTTTTTTTTTCTCCTGGATCTTCTTGAGTATTGATCCATTTCCAAGATTACAGAGCTTTAGATTTTTTTTTCTTTAAATTATCTACTCTTCCTCTCCCTTCCTAGATGTGCAATTGTTACTATGCAATTCATTTATAGTCAATAAAATTCATTAATGGTTCCAAAGACATCTGTGATACCATAGTGGTAATACAGAAATACTCAATCATTGCTACTCTGGACATATTTCTGTACTCCACTGCTTTCTCTCCACAATGCTCACAAGATATGAAAGGCCTCAGTGCTAGCGCACACTGTGACTAGTCAGTCTTAATTTGACTAAAGAAAATCTCAGCTTTGATGCTCCTTTTCTTACACTTTGTGTGTCAAATATAAGGATTCTTAGACAAAAGCAATTTGTCTGTGTTATGTTATTTTTCACTGTGTCATTGCGTAACCAAAGATTTCACCTCACCTACAAATAGATTTTATATTGTCATTTTAATTTTACTGGTTTATTTCTGTATTTTCTGGTAAAATATTTTATATGTATTCTTCTTTTATCTGTTGCCCACTGTGATGTGTGTTCCATCAGACTGTAATGATGGCTTTAGGAAAGGCTTTTAAAAGTATGCTGGAACCTTTTTGAGAAATGGGTGTTTTCTTGGGAGAAACAAGGAAAAGAAATTATTAATATTTGTAATTCATCTGAGATGTTTTGATTTCTACCATTGCAGAGCTAGGCCTGTACAGAAGAATATGGTCCATCGTAAGTGGGAAGAAACTCCAAGAAATATAAAGCCAGGCAGGAAAAGTTTAGTTTCAACTACTGCTAATCTACATCTCACAAGAAGATATAGATAAATACTTGAAGACATCAACGGTTGTCATTTATGTTTTGATAGGCAGGCTTAGCACTGATAATGAAAAGTAAAAAGGTGAGAATGTAGACGACAGATAAAGTGAGAAATACTAAAGGAATAAAGAAACATAGGTAAGAAAGAAAGAGCTGGTTGCAGCAGTGAAAAATCTGTCATAGGCTTTCCATTACAACTGCAATATAACTCAGACTGAATCTAACCAGGAAGTCATTTGGAAGCCCTTGGAAAAACTTGAGAAAGTGTGGAAAAAATGAAACAAACTAACAATACAGATGAAACAGACAGGAAGTAGGAAAGAGGAGAGATACTGCACACCCAAATGATGGTAGTGATAAATAAACCCATGTGAGTGAGGAACATGATATGAAAGAAATAAAATTAATGTTTTTATCTCATCTGTTTCTTCTTTAGTGGCTGAGCAATAAAGACAAAATAAATTACCTATCATGAGAGCTCCTATTTTCTTAAGTATAGCTTTCTTTTATTCCTGCTTACTGAAAATCCATTTAATTTAAAAGATGTGTGAAGAAAAGCGAAAAGCTGTTTGTCTAAAGCCATGCACAGCGAGGTTCTATTTGAAGCACGTTTTTTATGGCGGAGTTCCAAAGAGCAGTCGAATGGGATTTACAATGCCAGTGTTGACAGGATCTTAAGCGTAACAGCATTATATAGCTGCCACCATAACTTTTCAGATAGAGATGGCTACAGTAAGTTGTAGGCTACAATTAAAGCTCATTCATTACTGCTTTCTTCTCAACACTGAAAAGGTTAAGGACTTAGGGATCTTGAAGCCACTAAATTTTCTTTCTGGTTTAGTCTATCCATAAATACTACAGAAAGGTCCAAGAGATTGTTTTTTTTTTTCTTTTTTTGAGTAGAAAGAGGTAAAAGGATGGAAAAAAGGGAAACGTGACCAAGTGCAACATACTTGGCTGTTATTCAGTCAAAAGACTTTTTCTAGATCTTGCTGTGTATCTGTTCTACAGATATTTTTAATATTATTTTTCTTTTTTTTTTGAAACCAAACCCTATTGAAGTGTCTGCACATTTTTTTTTTCCAAATGTAGAGAATCCAGAAATACCTGCCCATTTTCTATTTAGAAATTTGAACTGATAAAAGGATAAGTAAAATGCTGGACAAGAACTTAGAGTATCATCAGCTTCTATCTGAGAAGTACTATTTCAGGTGGCTGACAGTCATACACTCATCAGAATCTGAATTCCCATCAGCTGACTTAGTAAGAATTAAATAATACATTATGCAAGCTAAGAAAACATTATCTGGATATTTCAAGGAGATGGAGTTATTCTATTTCATTGGATTCTGACAATGAGTTATCACTTTCTTATATTACATGTTGCTGGATGCATATCTAGTTGATAGTAATCTGAATCTGGAAAGAAAATGCTTCAGGCCATTCTAACATAAGTTTTACAACATGAAAAATAGGTCAGCCGTAAATTTTCAATTATGATTTTGGTTTGGCAAGATACACTGTATCAATCTGAGTATTGACTTTAGAATTTTATCAGCTTATTATTGTAAAGTAGACCAATGTTATATTTTTCCATGCCTGGTACTGAATTTTCACTTAGGACAGTAGACGCTTAGCATAAAGCATTCCTCACAAAAGTTAGTCAGTATCACATCTGCACCAAGATAATTTATTAACACGGGAGCCTAGAACAACCAGCAATCTTGCTGCCCTGAAGATACAATGCAGAAAACACATTTTGATATAGTTTTCCTGATATAGTTTTCCTGCATATCATTAAATAAACAAAAATCACTCTGTCTGCTCAAGGGTAGGGAGAAAAAAAGAAAGAAATAACAACTGCTAATAGATTTCAAACACCCTAGTGATAGGTAACATATCAATGGCACTCTAAATGATCAAATCAGGGGAAAGGGCAAAATCAGAGCTTATGGGCTCCCTCACATTTACCATCTACTCTATACTATACTGCGGAAGCCTTCTTCAGTCCATCCTACTGTCCAATCTGTTATAACTACTCTGATGTTTTGTTTTCATTGCTTTATTTTTCTTGGTGCCTTTGGATAAGAGAGTTTTCTAGAAGCTGTTGTTCTAGAAAACTCAGTAAGAAGGTATTTCAGCCTTCCAATATTCTGTTTTCCTAGAGATAGGTTTGAACAACGCTGCTTATCTCACAGGGGCTGAGAAGCCATTGTTGAAGGAAATTTAGAAAAAAAGGTTTTCTTAATGATAGAAGGTTTTGGAGCAGAGATAATTTAAGATTATATTTGGGTTGAAAAATATTATAATAAAGATCTATAAAATGTGAAAGTACCAAGTAATGTGAAAGTACTGTAGACAGTACGAAGTTATAATAAAAAAATTACCATATTAATTCTCCAAAGCCTCACTTTCCCTCATGCTGCACACCTTCACTTTACTATGCATGCCAGAAAAAGAACATTGTTATTGCCAGGAGATAATGTCTCTACAAAATTGTGACTATCATTTTCCCTGACAGATAAGAATATCTATTGACATCAGGAGATGTATAAAAGTCAAGGAAACATTGGGGTTCCTTCCTAAAGGTTACAATAAAGCACCAGGTACTGTAAACATAGCAATTATTATGATAATTTAATATTTATTTTGTTCTTTGTGTACAGTACTTAAGTTCATAAGTGTGCATATTATCTCTGTGAAATTTATTTTGAATATTGCCATACATTACCAGTCAATTTTTCCAACATTTTGAGTTCTGAAGAAAGCGCAGAAAGAAAACAACAAAAAATCATATACAGCTAAAAATCAAACAATGAAATTGCAGAATGTTTCTTCTTCAACTGTAAGAATGTAGTCAGAAGCAGACAAGATGAGAAAAATAGAGACAAACAGTTTGCTTACTTAACCTTCTGTGGGCATTCACTGTGCATCAAGTGCTTCTATTCACAAAGCCAGCATGGAGCCAAAGACAGCGTGACTGCTGAGAACAACTTCAGCTTATGGTGTGTATCTGCAAGTCTTTAGATTTGTGCTCTTTCTGATTAGCGTAATTTATTTTCTAAACTTCTCAGGCAGTTAGGGTAAGTGTGCAACATACTAATCTGTAAAAGCAGACAAGCTCGTGCATAACAAAACCAGGTGACAAAAAATTAACAGGTTGCATTTCCCATTACAAATACCATAGTATGTACTGCAAGATATGAACAAACAAAATTTCAACTCACTGACAGAGAAGCCAGCAAGTTACATATCAAATCCAAATGGATTTTCTATCTGACAAACTAAAAATGGTTACATAAACAACCCAAAATTTCGTCTGAACCACCAAAAGTAAATTTTTGTTTACAGACAAATTCCTACATATTAGTATTCCATACAATAGTTTCAGCAATTTACATGTTTTCCTCACTGTTGTAGCACTATACGTAACAGGGATTTAATGAAACTTCTCATCTCCAGACAGAATAACTGAATGGAGCTACTACCATGTCAGTTTAATTGCCCAGACTTGTAAAAGTTATTCAAGTCACATGTATCAAGCTACCTGTGAATGATCAACTTTGCCAACAGGCATAGTTTAATAGGGATTTAATTGCTTTCACCTTTGGCATACGTCACCAGCAAGGGATGGCAACTGTTACTTCATTTGAATTATAAGACAGAGCAGCTTAGTGGTCTTTCACCTGAAAAAGGATGAAGACTGTAAGCATTAATTAATCAAACTTCTGAAAAGCTTTGGCCACCTTTGATTACTTCTCCAACATCGCAAGATTCACAAGTTGCTCTGGAAGAGTTTGCAAGCCTCAGGGTCCATAGTCACTTGGTGGTTTCTGCTTCTGTGGATGAGTTTAAGAAAGCAACTGGTCAGGGAGAATAAACTCCTTACAGCAAGGCTTTTGGAGACGGAAGAGTGGATGGAACATGAGACAAGATTTTAACACGTGGATTAGAAAATAAATTTTAACACAAAACCAGTTGCTTAAAATCTTATTCTGGTTTGACCAAATGCAGTATTCCATCCCATACACATCATGCTCAGCGTAAAGCTGAGGGAGCACAAGGGTCATGCTCTCTTCTTTTATGGCCAGGGGCCTGAGGGCACTGATGGGCTTTAACAGCACTAAGCAGCTTCACCTGGTGCTTCCACCCCCACCCATGGCCTAAGAGCCTATTTAAGCCCAGCATGGGGCCATCAGAAAGGTTTTGGTGATGTTGCAGGATACTGCTCTCTAGTTCTGCCCAGCTCCTTGCTTAAGTATCTGAGGGGGATTCTGCCTGAATATTCTGCCTTTGATCCTGATCTGTGTATTCCTCTATCCAGCTCCTACCTGTTGCTGAGTACAGTCTGGGAATTTCCTGGGGCGTGACCCTAGCATCTGGGTGATGTATTGTCAGCGAGGCAGGAGCTTGATATTGGTTTTATATATATTTGTACATATTTCATTATTATTCTTTCTATCACTATTATTATTGTAGTTAGATTAAAGTTGTTTTAACTTTTTCCAGCCCATAAGTCTCTTTCCTTTTTCTTTTTACCACCTTTTGAGGAAGGATGGTGTTAACAAAGAGCATCTCTTGTCTGCTTAATAACCATACCAGCTTTAAAACCATGACAGTTTTTTTTAAAGTTTGATATGATTTGGAGAATTTCACTGCTCTTAATAATCTAATAACTCCTGGATTTAAAAATAACAGTTTTGTTAGTAACATAGCTATCCAGAAATATTCTGACAATGTTTTCTGTCTTATTTTTTCATTGAAAACATATTAGTTTAATCAAAACTTTTTACTTTGAAAACCTCTCTTGACAAGGATGGAATTTCTGATCAAAAAGAGAAAGAGGGGGGAGAAAGGGGGGAATAAAGTACTAGCTAATTTGCTGTTCTCTTCTGGATCTCAGTTTGTCTTGGGAGTTATTCTTCAAAAGCAGAGATTGAGTCTGTAGTGATCAAAACCCCACAGCTAAGACATGGAATATTTATGTTCAAATTTCTGTCACTGAATTGTTGCACTGTGGGACTGCAAAAATATTTGAAATGCCTAGATTTCATGGGATAAGTAAACTCAACTCAAAGAAAACTAAAAACTAGTCCCATAATATACTACTTACAACACAAACACACTACTTATAGCACTTTTTATTTTGAGCTGTCTCTACAGTGATATTTAGACTAATCTTTATGAAAAGTTCAGCTCCTTTTCTTCTATGAAAAAGTCTCCTACCTAATGATAAAAATGTTCCAGTTACATCAATCAGACCAGTTTTAAAAGAAAAGTAAAAGCATCGAAGAAGTGTGTTTTCCTCTTAATGCACACTCATTCCCCCCCTCCAAAACCTCATTTAAACGTAACTCCACTATGTGGATTACATCTAGAATGCTAAGAAGTAAACTCTTTCTCAAGGAAAAAAAAAAAAAACAACAACTTTCTACAGGCCATTTCTGAAAATGTAGGTGATGTCCATATCTAAACCTCCTATGCTTGATTGTTCTTCTACCTGACTTGCACATTTACTTGAAAACAAGCTCTAACTTGCATAAAAAGAAGTATTGAAATAAAGAAATAGAGGTGTAACAAAGAGAAAGAAATACTGATACTGCCCTGTATCTGCACAGGTCACCGTGCATCAGAACATTTAGATCTGCATCACATACCTATGCCTCTAGAACCAGTGACAGTAAGTTGTAATGAGAAGTCTGCTACCGAGACCTCTCTTTTCGGAATAGAGATGGCTGGAACTCAGTATTTTTTTTTTTCTTGTAAGACAGAAGTAAAATTAAAAGTGCTTTACTACCCTGTGGCACAAGATATCTCTTTAGAAAAAATGCTTCAAAGCATAAATTTCTTTTATTAGCTTTTATTAGCAAAAAAACCCAAACCAAACACAAACCCAAACCTCAAAACTCACAACCCATGAAACACTTAACAGTATAATAAATTCTGCTAAAAATCCAATGCTGCTAACATGTGCTGGTAGTCTATGTCAAATACAACATTTACCTGTATCTTTGTGTATTGTAACTGCATTACTTATTCTTCCATATTTACTAAAGTTTTAGGAATGAAAACCTTGACAGAAAGCTCCACATTTATGAACAGAAGAGATATAACGGAAGCAGTAATAATACAAACTTTCAGAATTAATGTAACTTCTAAAATGACACCAGAGAGAATTGGGTACAAATTCCATCTACATATCTGTTCCTAGCTTCCTCAGAGTGACTAGCAAGATCCATGCATTACAGGTTTTGTACTACTTCTGTGCACAATCTGCACTTTCCTGAAAGCTCTGCTGGCAAAAAGGCAGCAAAACCAAATTGCAATCTTTAGCCCTAGGGCTACAGATAAACAGTCTGTTATTAAGGACAAAAGGCTNGATGGGCTTTAACAGCACTAAGCAGCTTCACCTGGTGCTTCCACCCCCACCCATGGCCTAAGAGCCTATTTAAGCCCAGCATGGGGCCATCAGAAAGGTTTTGGTGATGTTGCAGGATACTGCTCTCTAGTTCTGCCCAGCTCCTTGCTTAAGTATCTGAGGGGGATTCTGCCTGAATATTCTGCCTTTGATCCTGATCTGTGTATTCCTCTATCCAGCTCCTACCTGTTGCTGAGTACAGTCTGGGAATTTCCTGGGGCGTGACCCTAGCATCTGGGTGATGTATTGTCAGCGAGGCAGGAGCTTGATATTGGTTTTATATATATTTGTACATATTTCATTATTATTCTTTCTATCACTATTATTATTGTAGTTAGATTAAAGTTGTTTTAACTTTTTCCAGCCCATAAGTCTCTTTCCTTTTTCTTTTTACCACCTTTTGAGGAAGGAGGGTGTTAACAAAGAGCATCTCTTGTCTGCTTAATAACCATACCAGCTTTAAAACCATGACAGTTTTTTTTAAAGTTTGATATGATTTGGAGAATTTCACTGCTCTTAATAATCTAATAACTCCTGGATTTAAAAATAACAGTTTTGTTAGTAACATAGCTATCCAGAAATATTCTGACAATGTTTTCTGTCTTATTTTTTCATTGAAAACATATTAGTTTAATCAAAACTTTTTACTTTGAAAACCTCTCTTGACAAGGATGGAATTTCTGATCAAAAAGAGAAAGAGGGGGGAGAAAGGGGGGAATAAAGTACTAGCTAATTTGCTGTTCTCTTCTGGATCTCAGTTTGTCTTGGGAGTTATTCTTCAAAAGCAGAGATTGAGTCTGTAGTGATCAAAACCCCACAGCTAAGACATGGAATATTTATGTTCAAATTTCTGTCACTGAATTGTTGCACTGTGGGACTGCAAAAATATTTGAAATGCCTAGATTTCATGGGATAAGTAAACTCAACTCAAAGAAAACTAAAAACTAGTCCCATAATATACTACTTACAACACAAACACACTACTTATAGCACTTTTTATTTTGAGCTGTCTCTACAGTGATATTTAGACTAATCTTTATGAAAAGTTCAGCTCCTTTTCTTCTATGAAAAAGTCTCCTACCTAATGATAAAAATGTTCCAGTTACATCAATCAGACCAGTTTTAAAAGAAAAGTAAAAGCATCGAAGAAGTGTGTTTTCCTCTTAATGCACACTCATTCCCCCCCTCCAAAACCTCATTTAAACGTAACTCCACTATGTGGATTACATCTAGAATGCTAAGAAGTAAACTCTTTCTCAAGGAAAAAAAAAAAAAAACAACAACTTTCTACAGGCCATTTCTGAAAATGTAGGTGATGTCCATATCTAAACCTCCTATGCTTGATTGTTCTTCTACCTGACTTGCACATTTACTTGAAAACAAGCTCTAACTTGCATAAAAAGAAGTATTGAAATAAAGAAATAGAGGTGTAACAAAGAGAAAGAAATACTGATACTGCCCTGTATCTGCACAGGTCACCGTGCATCAGAACATTTAGATCTGCATCACATACCTATGCCTCTAGAACCAGTGACAGTAAGTTGTAATGAGAAGTCTGCTACCGAGACCTCTCTTTTCGGAATAGAGATGGCTGGAACTCAGTATTTTTTTTTTTCTTGTAAGACAGAAGTAAAATTAAAAGTGCTTTACTACCCTGTGGCACAAGATATCTCTTTAGAAAAAATGCTTCAAAGCATAAATTTCTTTTATTAGCTTTTATTAGCAAAAAAACCCAAACCAAACACAAACCCAAACCTCAAAACTCACAACCCATGAAACACTTAACAGTATAACCAAATTCTGCTAAAAATCCAATGCTGCTAACATGTGCTGGTAGTCTATGTCAAATACAACATTTACCTGTATCTTTGTGTATTGTAACTGCATTATTTATTCTTCCATATTTACTAAAGTTTTAGGAATGAAAACCTTGACAGAAAGCTCCACATTTATGAACAGAAGAGATATAACGGAAGCAGTAATAATACAAACTTTCAGAATTAATGTAACTTCTAAAATGACACCAGAGAGAATTGGGTACAAATTCCATCTACATATCTGTTCCTAGCTTCCTCAGAGTGACTAGCAAGATCCATGCATTACAGGTTTTGTACTACTTCTGTGCACAATCTGCACTTTCCTGAAAGCTCTGCTGGCAAAAAGGCAGCAAAACCAAATTGCAATCTTTAGCCCTAGGGCTACAGATAAACAGTCTGTTATTAAGGACAAAAGGCTGCCTAGACCACACACCTCTGGCACTTCAATTCTTCCTTGGGATATACAACAGGATTCTGTATTTTGCCTAAAACTTTACCATATCTCTTAATGGCAGGAGCAGAGGAATAACTTTTTCCCTGTCAGCAGATTTATTTAGCAGAGTCAAGTGAAGGCCTAAAACCTTATAAAAGAGTTGTAAAAGACACTTTTCAGCTGGTCAGACATGGCTGAGCTGCACGTACAGAGTGCTACATTCTGCTTCTCTTTCTGTGGTTTTGGAAACATAGGCTTCTGCATTAAACATTGGGTACTCATGGGTATGAGCAGCAGCAATACAGTTCTATTTACTGTGCCCTTTTACACATTCCTCCAGCAAAAAAAAAAAAACCAAACCCAACTAATTAGAGAGTTCATTTTATGAGAGCTATGGAGCATTGCTGTGGATGTTTTATTTCAAAAGTAATTTATAATGCAGAATTTTATCGCAATTTAGAAGAAAGAAAAAAGTAAGAAGTTCCTTTTGTCACTGTAGGAGTGTCAAATATGTTTGATCAAGAACATATTTGAGTGGCACATAAAACAAATGGATACAATAAAACATCTCACAGCACTAGGCAAAATAATAAATAATTCCTTTCTGATTTTTTATTTTGTTTCCACTTGCAGAAATTTGCTGCTCAAGAGTTTTACAGAAAAAGCTTTTGTCCATGTTGTAAGTAATTGCAATTCTGGAGAAGAAACAAGAGGATTGGAAAAAAAAATTACACTTGTTTACTTTAGAGTCCAGAGAAATTGCTCCATTATTTCAATTTGTGACTTTATTTTTTTACATGAGTGTTTTTTATTGAAAGCCCTGTATAACTTAGAAATTAGAGTGATTGCATATCTTTCCATGGTTAATGCTTTTAGCATTTCCTCTTACAGTCAAAGTGATGTAAAAACACAGTCTATTGATGTTTATGCTAACATTCTCTTTAGCTCTTATGTGCTCTATAGTAAATTTTATATTATTGTCTACTGTATTCTCATTTTTATGGGGGATGACCAATGTTTGTTATAATCCAGAATTTAGATTAGATTTGTCTCTTCCAAAAATCAACGAAACAGAGATATTCCTGACTGATATTTACGTAAGGAGAGAAAAATAAGTACCCTTCGTTCTTCTGATAGAGTTGGGAGAAAAATAACTGAGTAATCCTGGGGACTGTTAGATGGTGCAACTAAAGTGATATTCTTATTGCGTAAGAGCTTTCAGCATCTGCATTTTCTCTATAGAAGTATTTACAGCCATGATTTCCAGATAGGTTGAATCTTTAAAATTCAAGAGGAGATGGGGATTTTGGAAAAGCAAGCTCAAGACAAATATGTGCTATCCAGAAGTATATATCAATGTAATAAGGGCAGCATTAAGTTGGTAAGGAATAAAAATAACTTTTTAATCTCAGAACTTCAGGCAATATACTTCCAGCTCAAAATCTTTTGGCAATACATTCCTATATACTAGCTAGCACTACTCTTGACAAGAGTAATTTTGTATGTTACCACATCCAACCTCAACTGTTTTCCTCCAAACTTCTAAACAAAAGTGATGGAAAGATCTACTTATGTAATTTTTCAGTTTTTCAGTCTACGTCTTCTCACTGAATAACCTCTACTTTACATTTAGCTATTGATTTGTTCTCTAACCAGCAATCTTTGTAAATAATATTGCCTACCATCTACCACTCCTGGAGAAGGACTGCAAAAGGGCTCAGTTGTTATTTACAAATACCAACCAAAATTGTGATAATCTGATCTGTTCATCTTCTATTTGAAATGCACGGACTAATGAGAAAAAGGTTTTTCTACAGGCAATTCACACTGAAAAGTAAATAAATAAATCCTTTCTTTAAATTTTATATGCCACAAATACTTTTGTTAGGAGGATGCATATTCCATAATGTTTGTGGAAAAAGATATGTTTATAAAGCTGAACAATAAAAATGTAGGAATCACAAGACAAACACTTAAAATTTTAAATTTTTGGCATTAGAATTGCCATTGAAGTTCTTCGTGCAGGGTTTTTTTTTTGCCTTCTATACTGCCACAACAGGATCTTGTATACTTTTGCAATGTTTAAGATGTTCGAATACAGCTGACTTCGTAAATCTTACTGGAACAATGAAGTAGGCTTCTAAGTGGGTGATAGAATAAAAGAATCATAATTCATGTTGATTTATGTCTTACAGTCAATTGATTTTAAGAACTGTCCTAGTTATGATCAGAGCTTATCCTGAATGAAGAGCATTTCTAAGAGCACTTGGTATGGGTGAATTCTCTAGTAACCAACAAAAGATGCTCCCATGTCATGTGAGGGGATAAAAAAATCCAATTACAAAGATTTTCTTCTATACTTACTTTTTCTATTTAAATTAAATTTGTGGATATTCAATATTCCTGATACTTCTTTTTCCTTTTAGTTCATAAACATTAAGGGATGTGACTTATAGACCCAGCCAGCCTGTTACATGGCTTAGTAAACCTAATGAAGTCTTTCCAAGAGCTAGAAGCTGAAGAGGGTATTTCAGGACCACATTTTGGACTTTGACAGCTAAATTCCAGTGTAGTCCAACTCAAGCCAAGTCCTTTTACTACAGGCTTAAAAAAAAAACAGCCCCAAACTTCTCCCTCTCTCCCAAACTTCATTTAAGAAACATACCTTTGGAAATGCAGGACTTCTCATTTAGCACACTTCTTGTGGTGTGTCAGAATGTAGTTTTTAGGTTTATAATTCCCATTTTCTTTCTCCAATTTCATATCTTCAATAATGCNCAGGCTTAAAAAAAAAACAACCCCAAACTTCTCCCTCTCTCCCAAACTTCATTTAAGAAACATACCTTTGGAAATGCAGGACTTCTCATTTAGCACACTTCTTGTGGTGTGTCAGAATGTAGTTTTTAGGTTTATAATTCCCATTTTCTTTCTCCAATTTCATATCTTCAATAATGCTTCTTCACAGCTTGTTTGTTAGGGAATTGCATCTTCTTAAGCTGTCTTACATAATGAGATTCAGGCTGGAAAGGCCCACAGGAGGACTCTGGTCCCATCTCCTGCCCAAAGATGTGTCAGCTCTGGAATTAGACTAGGCTGCTCAGGGCTTTAGCCAGCCAGGTCTTGAAAACCTCCAAGGATTTAGACTGCACAGGCTCCAGATAGAAAGTTAAGGTTTCAGTACGTCACTAAATGCAGGTTTGAAGGGCCGGAACAACCCAAATGCCAGCAACTACTGCTTTGGAAAGGCCCAGAGAGTTAAAAGGTATATCCCAGCAGCCAGAACAGACTTTTACATAAATGTAACATTTAACAGAACTAAGCGAATAGTCAGAAAATTAAAGTTCTGGATAAATTAAGCTATAATAATCGCTGATAAGTTTGGGATATTCTGAGAAAAGCCCTGTAGGAATTTAAGCACTGATAGAAATACAGCTGTAACAGTGTCTCGATGTAAAATGTTTTCTTATCACCATGATCATGAGACAATGTGTAATAACTTCTGAAACTATTTCAAAGCATAGTATATTACCTGAGAAGGAGAGAAAGGTAGCCTTCACCACGCTATGTGCTCCCATAGCAAGACCATATGTGGCAAGATTGCACAGGCCATAAAATGACTAGTACTTGAAAACCTTAAAACAACTTTCCCTTCCTTTCCTCTGAAGTAAGTAGTTCTACTTCTAAAGCATAATCTGGTTGTGATTTCATTTCTTTTAACTTTAGCTCCTTATTCATATATGCAGTCACTTAAACAGGTTGTTCTGTGACTCTTGTGGGTAGTTGTGTTTACAGCTCTTCAGAAGAATTTACAATATTCTTACGCAATTTTTAGACTTATTTTCCCTTGTATGTAACATGCAAAAGTAACATACAAGCATCAGAGTTTTGTTTCAACTCAAAAGTGAACACAAGGAACAACAGTTTTCAGTATAAAGTTTTAAATATCTTGAAATATAAGAGATGAGAACTAGCTATAGACAAGACAGACTGTGCACAGGGTCTTGTTTTATTGTGGACTTGATTCTGGTCACAAAGATCATTCTAAGGGAAATCGGTTTAAGCTATTAAATGAGTAAAACAGGTTTATAGTCAGTAATAGGAAGAATGGTTTTCTCTCTCTTTCCACACCCACTCCTCATGAAATGAATTTTGGATTGGTGACAAGATTACTGAGGAAATCAGGACCTCCTCCAACTAGCTGTGTCAGAGCTTCTATTTCATATCAACATATTCAGATGTCCACTGCCAAAAAACCCCTTTCCAGTTCCAGTGCCCACATCTGTGTCTGTGTACACTAACATAAATAGAAGTACATTTAGAATTTTGGCTGGGTCTTAAGAAAGATACACTCTTAGATGCTTCAACTAGTGTATTTTTCTATCCAATTCAGTATGTTTAATGTGATGGACTTGAGAGCTGCTCATTTGTCCTCTAAGGTACATTGTATTTTCTTATTTTCATCTATAAGTAGCAAAAAAACCAAACAAAAAAAAGTCATTGCTAATCAAATGGCAACAAGCTAAACAAGCTAGTGAATACCAGATTTGTATTTGCCAATTTTTAAGAGCAAGCCAAGCAATTTTTTTAGCCTAGATACACACATACTCATAGCAGTTGTAAGCATTGCCCATTTAGCTTTCAATTACCTTAGTTCTTGGAGAGAATTTAGAGAATCCAATAGGGTTACCACTCTGGAGCCAGAAGAAATAAATTTGGCCTCTTCAAAGACTTACTTGGAGAAATCCCGTGGGTTAGGGCTCTAGAAGGTAGTGGGGTCCAAAAGAGATGGTTAATATTCAAGTACCACCTACTCTAAGCTCAAGATTGGTGCATCCCTATAAGTAAGAAATCATGCAAAGCAGGCAGGATACCTACATGGATGACCAAGGAGCTTCTGGAAAAAATCAAAGAGAAGAAGGAAATTTACAGTATGTGAAAAAAGGGACTGGCCACTTGGGAGGAACATAGAAACGTTGTGAGAGTATGCAGGGATGTAACGAGTAAGGTTAAGGCTCACTTGGAATTAAAACTGGCAAGGGATGTTAAGGACAACAAGGAGGGCTTCTTCAAGTGCATCAGTAGCAGAAGTAAGACTAGCAAAAATGTGGGCCCGCTGCAGAATCAGGTAGGTGACCTGGTGACAGAGAATACAGAGAAGGCAGAGTTACTGAATGCCTTCTTTGTTTCAGTCTTTGCTGATAAAGCTGGCCCTCAGGATTCTCAGTCACTGGAGATAAGAGAGAAAGTTTGGGGACAGGAAGACTTTCCCTTGGTTGAGGACGATCAGGTTAAAGACCACTCAGGCAAACTGCGCACTCACATATCCATGGGACCCAATGGGATGCACTCACGAGTGCTGAGGGAGGTGGCAAATGTTATTGCTAAGACACTTTCCATCATCTTTGAAAGGTCATGGAGAACAGGAGAGATGTCTGAGGGTTGGAGGAAAGCCAATGTCACTCCAATATGCAAAAAGGGCAAGAAGGAGGACCCAGAAAATACAGGCCAGTCAGTCTCACCTCCATCCCTGGAAAGGTGATGGAACAGCTCATTCTGAACGCCAGCTAGAAGCATGTAGAGGAGAAGGCAACTATCAGGAATAGTCAACATGGATTCACCAAGGGGAGGTCCTGCTTAACCAATCTGATACCCTTCTCTGATGGCATGACTGGCTGGGTAGATGAGGGGAGCGGAGAGCAGTGGATGTTGTCTGCTTCAACTTCAGCAAGGCTTTT
>VZSC01004064.1:146868-169752 GCA_013398225.1 Steatornis caripensis
GGTGTCAAGAGGATGGGGCCAGGCTCTTGTCAATGGTGCCCAGCGACAGGACAAGGGGCAATGGGCACAAACTGGAACACAGGAAGTTCCATCTAAACATGAGGAAGACCTTCTTTAGAGTGAGGAGGACAGAACACTGGAACAGGCTGCCCAGAGAGGCTGTGGAGTCTCCTTCTCTGGAGATATACAAAACCTGCCTGGACATGTTCCTGTTCAACCTGCTGTAGGCTTTAGCAGAGGGGTTGAACTACATGATCTCCGGAGTTCCCTTTCAACCTCTACCATTCTGTGATTCTGTATGATTCTGTGATTTGAACAGCCACACAAATGTACCCCAAAAACCCACTAGCTGAAACAAAAAATAATGGTAATTAAATTAACAACTGACCAACGGAGAGTTAAATTAGCAAATCAAAAATGCTAAGAGGAGGAACTGATCATTAACGCATCTGCTCTCCCAGATATATGCAAAACTAGAATTCAGATTCTAAACTGGTTTTTACCCTTCAACACAAACTATTTTTCCTTTCATTTTGTATACCTGTCTTACACTTTTCTTTTAAACATATGTATACATTTGATGAATTTGTGGTGTCTTCTGTTTCCATCGTAATGCATTGACTGCGTGCAGAAGACAGAGCTAGCTGCACACAGATGTTTGTCTTACTCTTTCCATAATTCATTTTTTTCCTGCATGTTACAGAGAAGGAACTATTTACAGATGGCAGAAAACTCCCAAACACTCTGAAAAGAAGAAGAAATATTTTTCATGTGTAACTTGATTTGTGAGTGAGCTCTACGCTGCTTTTTGTGCATGAGACACACCGAGAAGGCACGAACAACAAATCTACCATGCTGCTTTCTATAAGACGCTCACGAAACAGAATGAGGTCTAATTGCATACATTATAGTAGATGCTGCTTAACTCACCAGCTTTTTCGGTGGTATGTAGGAAACAGCAGACCTGGATCCTCAAGTATTTAATATTTGCTTGCTGGGTTATATTTCATTAGCAATTAAGGAAATAGAAATAAGTTTTATGAAAATTTCTGATGTTTACTAACAGGTAGATGGTACACATATTAAAATGCTAACAAGTATTTGAAGGAATATTAAAAATAAAACATTTTCAGTAATAATAAATTCTAGTCTACGTAATTCCTACATAAGGAATACTCAATAATCCTCTCTAAGCTAAGAAAACATTAAAACAAGAGAAAAGAAATTAAAGTAGTGGAGGATAAAGTCATTGACAGTTGTTACAAAGAGATAGCAACAAGTATGCCTGAGAATTTTATTATATTTTTACAGGAAATTAAAACAAAGTAAACCAGCACATGTCTGCATTAATATCTTGTATATGTAGAGAATTCAATTAATTCAAAATTTGAGACTGGTGGTAAGTCACATTAACACATCCATTTCACGGATAAACTGAGAAATTCCATACCACCAATGACAAAATACTGGTTAAACTAGGACAGTAATCTTACTCATGTTTAACCCATTAATGCCAACACTTATTTCCCACATGAAAAAAAAAATCAGACGTTCTACTGTGCTTAATTTATTTTTAAATACAGATTTTTTCTATCACAGAGTTATTTAAAATTATCTACTCAATTCCAGTATATGTTATCTGTTTTGCGTAAAGATATAGCAAAAAGGAGAAGAAAAGCAGGCAATGGGAAAAATGTAAAAGAAGGCACCAGGGAAAAAAATAATTAACAGCCATAATAATCTGAAGATAAATTTCAGATATACTTGTACTTCTCTGTATAGCTTCTGAGGCAATAAAGAATTTTTTTTCTAAAGAGGTTTCTCCACTACTTGTGGTATTAATCATTTTCCTTCATTTTCCATGATATCAGAATTATTAATGTAGCCACTACTAAACCATATGACAGTTTCCCTAAGAAATGTAGCTGAGTCACTGAGTGTGATTTAAGAATTGGATTATCTTGGTTATTCCTCTCCTGGAGGGTTTTACATTGTGAGGATAAACCTTATAATGGCAGAAGAGTCAGCACCTCTTGAAGCATTTGCTACTTCTCAATATAAGCCATGCCATTTTGTCTTTAAAAAAATCATCTCAAGGTCCTCAGGAATGTAGAAATAGGCAACAAAGATGGAAATAAAACTTCTCATTCAGGTGCCTGTACTGACATTAGTCCCTGCTGTGCTGCCAGGGGAGGGAACAGCCTGAGCAGAGAGGCACTGCCTCCATACTTCCTAAGGAGCACTTGCAGTCTGGTCTCCAGAACATATTTTCAATTTCCTCGGTTGCATTTTCAATTTTATTTCCAACGCTCTGCCAAAAAATGCTTTTTCACTTCATTGCCCCTGTAAGTCCACACCTTACCACTTCTCTTCACTTTTGATACAGGACAACTCAATTGGAATGACAGTGTTTCAGGCTATTAAACAACGTGATACTTACAGGCCAATGCTATTTATCGCTTTTATCCCTTGCATGCTTTTATCTCTCTTCCTCTCTAATATAAATTCAATCATGGAGTTTATATAAATTTAAATATAAACTCAAGCTTGGGTGAAAAAGAAAGAGATCTCTAGGGTAATCCAACAGCAAACACCATCTGTTGTTCTTCCAAGCTGAGAATAATGAGACAAATTCCTTAAATTTCATAATTGTAGCATCCATGGATAACTTTACAAAGAAAATTTCACATGATATATGATACATTACTTTATGAATATCACTAGTACCAAAGGAAAAGAAATCTCTCAACTATGCCAAATTTTCAGAAAAAATATATGTCTTAATCTTGTCAGAAATACCTCTTGAATTTGAAAGAACTACTACCCTAGTATCCTTCTATCTCTAACTTTTCTTTTTTAAGCCATTATTTTAAGAAACCCCAGAAAATCTGTATTCTTCTGAACGTGTTTCTGTATTCAAGTCCCCTGTCAGTACAAATGGGATAAAGTTCCACACAGGTGTTTCCCTAGCATGCTGTTGAACGTAAAGTTATGTATTTTCATATGCCTACAAATGCCACAAGTATTCATTTTCTGGCACTTTTCTGCACACATTCAAAGCATATACCTACCATACTTGTTTAAAATTTTGCATTTGCTTAAATGATCTACCAAGAATGTTTTACCAAATCTCCTCTTTGTCAGTGCAAGCACGTCTGTTAGAATGATTCTGTTTCTCTAAAATCCATGAGGGAAGACCAGGATTAAAAAAAATGTGTCTTTTACCTCAAAAAACTGAGATTAAAGAGAAGTTAATTTTATATTTAAAAATAAAAAGCAAAGTCTTTTTATTTGGGTATTGTCTCAGTTGCATGACCATATAATTATATACAATTAATTTACTTGACTATATCAATTAAGACATGTCACAGACTCACTAAGTCACAGAATGGTCGCGGTTGGAAGGGATGTCTGAAGGTCATCTGGTCCAATGCCCCTACTCAAACAGGGCCACCTAGACCCGCTTACCCTGGACGATGTCCAAATGCCTTTTGAATATTATGAAGGATGGAGACTCTACAGCCTGGGCAATCTGTTCCAGTGCTCAGTCACCCTCACAGTAAAAAGTGTTTACTGATGTTCATATGGAGCCTCTTGTTTTTTGTTTCGTGCCTACTGCCTCTTATCCTGCCACTGGGGACCACTGAGAAAAGCCTGACTCTGTCCTCTTTGCACTCTCCCTTCAGGTATTTATATACCTTAATGAGACCCTACCCTGAGCCTTCTCTTCTCCAGGCTAAACAGTCCCAGCTCTCTCAGCCTTTCCTCATATGGGAGACGCTGTAGTCCCTTAATCATCTTTCTGTCTTTCAAAACACCCATGAGGAGCAGGGTCTGTGAGTGTGAAGATTCTTCTAGTTGTCTGAAGGAGGCCTCAGCTGCTTCTTCCTGATCAGGCAGTCTGTAGCAGACACACCATAGTGTTACCCATGTTCATCTGTCCTCTAAGCTTGACCCATCAGCTCCTAGCTGGCTCATCATCCCTCTTAACACAAAGCTCAATGTATCCCTGCTTCTCTCATGTAAAAGGCAACTTCCCCTCCTCACTTCCCTGGGCCATCCTTCTTGAAAAGCCTGTATCCATCCATGGTAGCACTCCCTTTGTGTGAGCTATCCCACCACATCTATGCCACGCCAATGAGGTGGTAGCCCTGCAGCTGCACATGCACCTCTAGTTCATCTTGTTTGTTTCCCATGCTCCATCCGTGAGTGTACAAGCACTTCAGAGAGGCACCTAGTTGTGCCAATTTCCCAGAAAAGACATGAGAACTTCCCACACCATGCTGTCCCATCAGCACTTATTTATGTGCATATACTTGAACTGGGTCCCTTTCAGCCCTGATTTGCTGATCATGAAGTCCCATCTGTTCACACCCCACACAGCTGACTTCTTAGCCCAGTTCACTACTTATTTGATCACTGGTCATCCTCCACCTCCCCATATTGCTTCTAGTTTAAAACTCTCCACACAAGGATGGCTACCTTTTTTCTAAAGATGCTTTTTCCCCACTCAGCCAAGTGAATCCCATCTCTTTGAGGCAGTCTTCCATCCTCAGATGGTCCCATGGTCATAAAACTCAGAACCCTGTTGCTGACACAAGCTATGCAACCAATTGTTGACACACAGGGTCTGTCCATTCCTCCTCAAGCCCTTCTGCCTCACTGGCAGAACTGAGGATACACCACCTGGTACCTATGCCCTACACCCTCTCACCTAGATTTGTAGAGTCTTGCTTGATATACTCTGGGTCTGTCCTGGCTGTATTGCTACTGCCCATGTGGGAGAGCAGTGGGAGCAACCATCCGAGGGCCAGACAAGCCTCAGCAGCCACTCCATGATGTCCTCTGAGCCCCTGGCAAGCAGCAAACCTTCCTGGACAGCAGGTTGGGTTCACAAACAGTGACCTCCACCTCCCACAGCAGGTAGCCTCCCACTGCAATCCCTCACTTCTTCCCCGTGGTGGAGCTGTGAGGTTCAGACCCAACCAGTGGTGCCTACTACTTAATCAAGCATATAGCAGATACATGTATTTCACATGAACTGACAATCTGGTCATAAGACAGAGATAAATCTCTGCCAATTGACTGGGGAGGATGCATCCAGCTATGTGTCAAACCATCAGGAAACACAATTAAAACTCATGGGACTAATGCATTCTCGTGACTGTCAATGTCTGTAGGACCCTTGGAGAGATGCCAAGAAGAAATTGGTTGCAATTTGGAGGATTGATCTGTATGCAGCTTCTGGACTTTAGGTTAAACTACATAACACAAGAAAATCTTTTTTGCATATGTAGTTGAGTTTAGTGTTTGATATTTAAGCCTCAATACCTTTGCAAAATATTTTCTGTCTCAGTTTAGAAACAGTATTTCTACATTGCAGGTAACTGTTGTTTTATCTTCACATTTTCTGTTAGACTTACAAGTCTTTGACCCCATATTACACCCTGTTTCTAAACAGCAGTAGCTTCTAGAAACATTCCAGCATCAAATAGCCAATAATGAGTGCACATATTACTCTGAAATAAGGCAAAGCAGCATATTTACAGACATATCAATCTTGCTGTGGGTGTAAAATCATAGTGGATCTAGTCTTGCGTGTTCTGTGAATTGTTTGTAGCACAAGTATTTTGCTCCTCAGCTGAAATAGATGTATTTCACTGTCACTTTATCATTCAACCAATAGAAAAGTACACATAAAAATAATGTAATTTTTCAACTACCGGAACTGAATGATATTTGGGTTAAATAATCATTACATACTCAATATGCTATCCCCCAAACCCCCTGTTTTTATTGCAATAACAAAAGAGTTCAGCTCTCTGCACACATTATGCCTTATCTCACAAAAGATAATAGGAAATTGTGACATTTTGGACCATGCACATCTTCAATACAGGGAGATCAATGAATCTCTGGGCTCTGTGGCACAACATCAGTAAAAGACTGGCCACATTACTATCATCTCCACCCTGGGCATAAGGAGCACCACTTATCACAGAATCATAGGATGGTAGGGGTTGGAAGGGACCTCTAGAGATCATCTAGTCCAACCCCCCTGCTAAAGCAGGTTAGCCTAGAGTAGGTTGCACAGGAATGCATCCAGGCGGGTTTTGAATATATTTGAATTATGGGTGTCAAGCATTGATGGTTTTGGTCAAAGCAGTGGTCTTATTCCACACATCAGCACAATGGCTCTAAACAAGCGGGTGCCTTAGCTTGTGGAAGCTGCTGGGGTCAAAGCTCTGACAGCAACTCCTGTGTGAGCTCCACATCCTCCTGCTTGCTCTGGAGGGAAGGAGTCGCTTGAGGAGAGCCTGTTTTTCATTCATGAAAGGGCAAGGGTAGCTCTCCTGCAGGTTTTTCCATGCAGAAAAACTGACACAATTTGTGTGCATGAGGCTAGGAGTGACTTAACATCTTGTGACGTTGCACTACTGAAGCACAGAGTATATAATTCCTGTCTGTCTTACACTACAATTCACAAGACTCTCAAAAGGCAACAACATACATAGATATTTTATCTGTGGCTGGGCTAGGATGGCAAAGTGAAAACTCTTTTTGCAGAAAGCAGAAACCAACAAGAGCTTGCCTTTAACTTTTATGCAAAGTTTGAGGGTAACACTTAATAGTAGAAGTTACTTTTCCCTCAACTTGCATGATTTTATTAGTATGCTTGAAGATTTGAATAAATTTAAGTAACACTTACCTCTAAATCGTAGCTCCACAGATTAATTTATTGTTGTCCAGTACAGACACTACAAAAAACCATAAAAACCCAGCCCTTTCTTCTGACTAGTAATTACCCACTTCCAAGCCCAGGAAGTTTTTTTTGTATCACAAGAACTACAAAACGCTTGAGATATAGGGTTTAATTGAGTTCTGATTATCCATCTAAGAGTAAAGGCTGCCATTAGTCAAAAGGGGTGATATAATGGATATAATTCATTATGTAAGAATATAGATATTCAGTTATATTAAAAAAATAGAATTAACAATTCTATGTGCTACCAGAGATTGTAAACCACTTCCTGTGCTTCCTTAAATAACAAAAAAATTGAAAGGCAAGCGAAGTTAAGGTACTTATACGACCTCCATCACCCTAACGATACCTTTCAGAGGGACTAAGGTCAATAAGATGTACCCCATCTTTGCCAGTCCACCAACAGCAATAACAAGCAACTCCTGTGCTGCAGGCACACACATCACTCAGTTCATCATCCAGTTTCAATGTATTATTTTCTTGTAGCTGTGAACAATAGAAATAGGTACCACAAACCATGGATTAGGTAACACTTAAAGTCTGCACAGGAAGTTTCATTGAATTCTTTGTGCATTCTTTCTGGCTCAGTGACTACCTACCCTTCCAGATATAACAACTGTGATAGATGTGACTGAGGTAGACCTCACTCCAAAGTAATATGAAGTCTGTCATACATCCAACTACCTCTCAGAAAGAGCTGGATTTAAACTCTCAAAAAGGAAAGAAGCTGTGTGATTTGATTCTAGGTCTTATATGACTGATCCAACTTTTAGAGCTTTATGGAGTCAAACAAGGGCATATTCCATTGGCTCCACATAGTGGATATTTATGACACTATTCTATTTATGACACCCAGTTTCTGCAGTTAAATACACCATATATACACACTAGAGTGAAAAATGGGCTTTGTTCTATTATTATTTTTTTTTTTTAATTAGTCAATAGAGACAAGTAGATGTTCCCAGATCCAAAGCACCTAAACTGGCTTTTTGAAGCCAGGTGATGTGAACATTGCCTACATTTGCTCTAAGAATTCCTGCCAGATAAGACTCCTAGGGAGGGAACACAGCATTTACCAATGCTAATGTTTTTGTAGAATAGGACAAGGGGAGAATTGTATGGACTTGTGAATATTGTGAAGTTCTGCACATGCAGATGGAGTCATAAACAGGGCAAAAAAGAAAGGAAAAGACTAAAGTAGGGAGAACAGCAGATAATAGGGTGGTTATAGATTTGAGTATAGGAAGACAAATAAAATACAATTATATATAAATATGAGTTCTATGATGTATTTTGTTGCATGCAGCTGTAATACTATAACATAGATCATTTGCATGATTAATCTCTTAAAAGATAATAGGAACAATTGTTGAAGATTAACAACAAAAAGAAAAATAAATGAGGATAGGGATAGCAAAAGAGTCTGTGTTTTTAAATACTCAGAAATGCTTTCAGAGTTGGATGTTATCATTAATTTAAAAATACATGTTCAATTCTGTGTTTTATTTATCAATATTTCCCTTAGAAAGTAAATCCAAGGTTTGGAAGGTCACAGATATACAAGATTTCATATAGACAGAGAATTATTTTTTCTCCAATTATTGGTTGGTTTTTTTTTTTTCAAACTATAATACCCTGTGATCATACAGCACAAGCCCTACTTTGAGTTAACTGGCTAATTGGCACGCATTCTTAAATGGGCTTTTAAAATTAATTAAGTTCTTTCTGTTATTTCAGTATGAGTAAGGTTCATGCATAGCTTTTGTCCTAGGTTGGTAGTCTTCTAGTTACTTTCCTCAATTGTCTCTATTATTCCAGCATTTTATATCGTAACTCTTCTGCTCTGAAGTTGACTGGACTAAGCTGATTGTGGACCACTTGCCTTTGCTCTTTCCAAGAGACATGCACCTTAATAGCATAATCTGCACTGGTGTCACGGTTTAAAGCGAGGCTGGTTATTAAGCAGACAACAAATGCCCTTTGTTAACCGCCTCCATCCTCAAAACAGCAGGAAGAGAAAAGGGAGAGGCACTTACGGGTTGGAAAAGTTAAAGCAGCTTTAATCTTACTACAATAATAAGGTATTATAATAATAGGAAGAACAATAATGAAATATATATAAATATATACAAAACCAATATTGAGCTTCCTCCTCCCTGATGACAAATTACATCACCCAGATGCTGCAGGGCACACCCCAGGAAAGTCCCAGACTGTACTCCACAGCAGGAAGCAGGAACTTGATTCAGGAACACACAGATTGGGATCAAAGGCATAACCAGAGTCCTCCTCCAATGCTTGAGCAAGGAGCCAGGCAGAGCAATATCCAACCACATCACCAGTACCTCCACTGACAGCCCCATGCTGGGCTGAAATAGGCTCCTGGGCCATGGGTGTGGGTGGAAGCACCAAGTGAGGCTCCTTAGGGTCGTTAAAGCCCATCAGTGCCCTCAGGCCCCTGGCCATAAGAGGAGAGGGAGTGACCCTTGTGATCCCTCAGCTTTATACTGAGCATGATGTGTATGGGACAGAATACTGCATTTGGTTAAACCAGGACAACTGGGAAAAGACAAGTACACACTTGCATAAACAATAACCACTACAGTAGAAAAGCCCATAACAGCAAATCTGGAAAAAAACCCCAATTTTCCAGACTGTACTCAATGTAGCAAAGACTAGAATCTCAGACTTAGTAAAATAAGAGAAAAAACCCGGGACCTCTGACAGCACTCCAGACAGCTGTGCTATAGGGAGCAGCTGGATATAACACCCTTTTCCCAGAGGGCATCAGTGAACTTTCCTTTCTGCAAGATAACACTTAAAGTGGGTGCTGGTGCGGCTCAGTGTCTTAGGCAGATCTTTCACCATTGCTTAGGGTGGCACCTGGAAGTCTGTTAGCAGATAGCCAAGATGACTATAGCCCTTTGTTATGGTAAAGTCAGCTGTAAATAAGTTTCCCTTATTGATATTTAATTACAGATAAAATTAAGGCATTTGTAAGCTATACATATGACAAGGATGATATCTGGAGATGAAGACCTCAAGCTTGGAACACCTTGTCTATACGCTGAATATTACAACTGTGCTAAGGCATGTTAGTCCTAGTGCTGAACAGAGCATCCTGAGCTTTTGATAGCTCTGTACTGTTCAGCAGGCCAGTGTCCACTCCCAATATATTAATTTCTGCCCCATTGTGGTGGGTTGGCCTTGACTGGCCGCAGATGCCCAACAAGCTGCTCTACCACTCCCCTTCCTCAGCAGGGCAAAGGAAGGAAATACAATGGAAAAGCCTGAAGGATGACATAAGGACAGGGACATCACTTACAGATTACTGACATGGGCAAAACAGACTTGACTTTGGGGAGATTGATTTAATTTATTGCCAATTAATAACAGAATAGGATAGTGGGGAATAAAAATAACACAAAAATAACATTCTCCCCACATTACCCTCCTTCCCAGCCTCAACTACATTCCTGAGTCTTCTACCTCCTTCCTCCCAAGCAGTGCAGGGATATGGGTATGGAGGCTGCAGTCAGTTCATAACACTTCATCTCTGTTGCTCTTTCTTCCTCATGCTCTTCCCCTGCTTCAGTGTGGGGTCTTTCCCACAGGACACAGTCCTCCACAAACTTCTCCAATGTGGGTCCTTTCCACGGGCTGCAATTCTTCAAGAAACGCTCAGTATGAGAGGATATTTCCAGTAGGTAAATACCTACTTTACCATGGTCTTCTCCACAAGCTGCAGGGGAATCTCTGTTCTGGCACCTGGAGCACCTCACCCCCCTCCTTTTCACTGACCTTATTGTCTGCAACGTTGCATCTCTCACATTTTCTCACCCCTCTCTCTCAGCTGCTGTTAATGAAGCATTTTTTTACCCTTACTTAAATATGTTATCACAGAGGCGCTACCACTATTGCTTATTGGCTCAGCTTTGGACAGCAGTTGGTCAGTCTTAGAGCCAGCTGGAACTGACTCTGTGAGACATGGGTGAAGCTTCTGCTGTCTTCTCAGAGAAACCATCCCTTGAATGCATNAAATTAAGGCATTTGTAAGCTATACATATGACAAGGATGATATCTGGAGATGAAGACCTCAAGCTTGGAACACCTTGTCTATACGCTGAATATTACAACTGTGCTAAGGCATGTTAGTCCTAGTGCTGAACAGAGCATCCTGAGCTTTTGATAGCTCTGTACTGTTCAGCAGGCCAGTGTCCACTCCCAATATATTAATTTCTGCCCCATTGTGGTGGGTTGGCCTTGACTGGCCGCAGATGCCCAACAAGCTGCTCTACCACTCCCCTTCCTCAGCAGGGCAAAGGAAGGAAATACAATGGAAAAGCCTGAAGGATGACATAAGGACAGGGACATCACTTACAGATTACTGACATGGGCAAAACAGACTTGACTTTGGGGAGATTGATTTAATTTATTGCCAATTAATAACAGAATAGGATAGTGGGGAATAAAAATAACACAAAAATAACATTCTCCCCACATTACCCTCCTTCCCAGCCTCAACTACATTCCTGAGTCTTCTACCTCCTTCCTCCCAAGCAGTGCAGGGATATGGGTATGGAGGCTGCAGTCAGTTCATAACACTTCATCTCTGTTGCTCTTTCTTCCTCATGCTCTTCCCCTGCTTCAGTGTGGGGTCTTTCCCACAGGACACAGTCCTTCACAAACTTCTCCAATGTGGGTCCTTTCCATGGGCTGCAATTCTTCAAGAAACGCTCAGTATGAGAGGATATTTCCAGTAGGTAAATACCTACTTTACCATGGTCTTCTCCACAAGCTGCAGGGGAATCTCTGTTCTGGCACCTGGAGCACCTCACCCCCCTCCTTTTCACTGACCTTATTGTCTGCAACGTTGCATCTCTCACATTTTCTCACCCCTCTCTCTCAGCTGCTGTTAATGAAGCATTTTTTTACCCTTACTTAAATATGTTATCACAGAGGCGCTACCACTATTGCTTATTGGCTCAGCTTTGGACAGCAGTTGGTCAGTCTTAGAGCCAGCTGGAACTGACTCTGTGAGACATGGGTGAAGCTTCTGCTGTCTTCTCAGAGAAACCATCCCTTGAATGCATGAACACCTCACTCCTTTCAGTTACTATATCATATGTCTGAAGGAAGGGCTTCCCAGTTCAGTGCAAAAGAGTTGCCAATTCATTCCCTAATTCTGCCCCATTTTACCTTATCTCACAACTTCTACTCACAAACTATGGTTTCTGTCCACTTTATTTTATAGCCAGTGACACACAAAGTCAGTTGTAGTGAGACTGTATGAGCGGCACACAAGCAGCTCCCAAATTTTCTCTAATAAAAGAAAAAAAAGAAAAAAGACATTACTTGAAATAAGTGCATAGGTGTCCAGAAAATTAGGGACCAGATTACTTATCTTCCAGAAGATAATGAGAAGAGATTATGGAAGAAGCAAAATGTTTTATCAGTGTTCCCATGGAAAGTGAAATAGGTTCAATATCAACTTTTTAAGTTTTATCAACTTTCCTGAGAACATAAAGTTGAATTCTGCTAACAGCCAAGGCCAAAAATCTCCCAGGCTAGTTGGATCAGTCTTCAGNGAGATTATGGAAGAAGCGAAACGTTTTATCAGTGTTCCCATGGAAAGTGAAATAGGTTCAATATCAACTTTTTAAGTTTTATCAACTTTCCTGAGAACATAAAGTTGAATTCTGCTAACAGCCAAGGCCAAAAATCTCCCAGGCTAGTTGGATCAGTCTTCAGTGAGCCTCAGTGGTCAACCTCGAGCCTATGCCTAAGAAGAAGGAAGGGTGAGCCTTACTGTGAGGCAAGAGACATACTGGCGACAAGCAAGAAGGACAGGGAGTATGCAAAAGCAGATCCAAGATAATTTTACTGAGGATCGTGCTACAGAAATATTTTCACAAGCATCATAACTGAAGGTGTTATCAGAACTCAGCTATGTCCTTCACCCCACAGTGAACTTAGCTTTCTGAAAACACCAGCTCACTCCACAGGCTTTTGCCCAGAAGCCTCTTTCATAACCCAGGATGAGGAGAGCGACGAGTTCTGAAACTCCCACCCTGTTGCTCAGAAGCCTTTTTCATAACCCAGGATGAGGAGAACGACAAGTTCTGAAACTCTCACCCTGTTCCTTAGGCACAACATTTTCACTAGGCACGGAATAATAAATGTAGCTGTAAGTCTTCATCTTCCTGTTGTTCAAGACATAATCTTGCATGTGTGTCTCTCACCCTTATAAAATTTTAAGAGCTTTGTTTATGGTGTGTCAATCCAAAATTTGACTTACTTTGCCTTTTCTTGTTCTGACTGACAGTTTGTGCATCTAATATAATTAATACCTCCACTGTTTTCTAAAACAGTAATTTTCCTAAGAGGCAAATGAAGATTCATTAGAAATTTTTCACATGTTGTCATAGGAAAATTAAAGAAAAAGTATTTGAAATTGCACAGTGTTGTAAGAGGAAAAGTTTAACATGACAAGATCTCTATAGCTAATGTACAGTGTAATATGCTATACTGTACAAAATATAGCAAGCTCTTATATCACAAGATAAACATTGCTCAGCCTTTTCATGGCCATTAGATATTTCCATTTCCCTCTCAGTCTTTCAAACATCCACTACTGTGATTTTAGAGCTACTCTGACTATAGTAAAATAGGCCTTTCATCTATCCAAATGTTCAGTAAAAGATTTCATTAACAAATGAAATCAAGAAAAACTAAATCAGACAAAAGAACAGGACTAATGTCAGTAGCCCTTGTATTCAGAAACCACTGAATACCAATTTTTCATTAGTAAAATCAGCTGTTAATTTCTGAAAACCCTCCAGTTATGATTTTTCTGTAGCCCATGTTATATTAGTGCTAGTGAATCTATGATAGTAGTGAATGCATAGTAAACAATGCAGCCTTGAGTTATGCTGAAGAAATAGGTTTCACAGAGCTACAAAATTAGACAATTGCCATACAAGTTCCCAAATATGTTTTCACTATATTCCAAGAACTATGAACTGTAAAATTATCAATTAATACCTGATGTTACAGTTTAAATCTGGGCTGGCTACTAAACAGATTACAGATGCTCTTTGTTAACCCCCTCCCTCCCCCAAAAAAAGTTGGGGAAAGAGAAAAGGGAAAGAGACTTACAGGTTGGAAAAGTTAAAACAGCTTTAATCTAACTACAATAATAATGTATAACACTAATAGGAAAAATAGTAGTGAAATATATACAAATATACAAATATGTACAAAACTAATATCAAGCTCCACCCCCACTGATTATGAATACATCACCCGGATGCTGCGGGGCACACCCTGAGAAAGTCCCGGACTGGACTCAGCAGCAGGCAGGAGCTGGATTCAGGAATGCACAGATCGGGATCGAAGGCAGAAGAGTCGGACAGAGTCCTCCTTGGATGCTGGCCACAGAAGAAGAGGAGGGCAAGACCCTCATGATCCCTCAGCTTTATACCAAGTATGAAGTGCGTGGCATGGAATACTCCCTTTGGTCAGTTTTGGATCACCTGTCCGACCCACTCCTCCCCACCACAGGGTCGCAGGTGTGACCACTTCTCTGCTCCTTCATTTCTGGCGTATAAGAAAGTCAGCAGAAGCAAGCATTGACCTTGGTCTCCATAGGGATAACTATAAGCAAGAGCCTTTGTGCATGCCATTCCTACCTAGAAGCAGTTAGTGTCCAGAAAAACATGCAGTTAATTTCAGAGAGTGCAGCTTCTCAGAAGAGATTTAACTAAAAAATAAAGTTACAAAAAGAAAATTGGTTCTGTTCTGTGTAGCCCAAACCAGGACACCTGAACACATTATTTTCATTTTCATGATTTTGTTACACTCCTTAAGACTTGGTCTATCCTCAAATTTCTTCAAGCACAGTATAAAAAACACACTCCTCCACCCTTCCTATCCCCCCGCCAATCCCACTATGGGGAGATCACCAATCAGTTTTAATTAACAGAGAATGGAAAGGGAGGAGGAATAGGATCCTGAAAAACTAGTCTAGATGAACTACTATAATGTGTTTTTTTTGTTCTAGTTTTCTCCACTTTTGGGCTCAGAGAACATGGTTGATATTAATGAGAGCTGCTTATGCGCAATGAGCAGTGATGACTGCAGAATTTTAAGCTGGCAAAAGTAAATTTCTAAAAAAGTCTCTAGAAAAAGTCACTTTTTAATCTCTGCTGTGGTGATTTGGTCATCCACAGTAAGCTGAAATTTATATTTGGTAGATAAAGTAAACTTATACAAGCATTAGTGTAAGTTATCTGCACCCATTTTGTACTTGGTCTGATAACTGGAAACTAGCCAGTGTTCCTCAGTGATAACCTGGATGGTGGAGTAGAGACTACTTATAGCCTAGGTGATACCAACCTGGGAGGAATGAGTTCTGGAAGAGTGCACTGGTACATTTAAAAAGCAAAATCTGATTATCAGAGTGTGATAAAATTGCAATTCTCTCATAGGGAGCAGAATGTTCTCTACAAAGAAGTTTCCTCAGACTTCAGCTGAAGGCAAGCATAGAGATGTCTCTGTTGATAAATGAAAATATTATTCTGCACATCTGGTAAATAACTGAAGAATCAAGCAATCTCGTAGCAGATGTTTTAGGGAGACAGAGGCCACTGAAGTCACCAAGCAGTGAAGTCTCAAATCATGTTTAGCACCTTAAACATATGAGCAACATAACAAAAGTGAAGATAGTACATGTGCACATCACCAGTGGCACAGCAACATGAAAGCAAGAATGAATATTCATGCTTTTTGTTGTATTATTGAGTTCTGCATGGCATGGTGGCTGGCCACTGCCTTCTGGATAGATCTGATGAGAAATTTTCTAATAAAATAATTGAGTTAACCTAGACCAATTTGTCAAAGATGAAACGTTTTGCAAAAAACATTCTGTGCTGAGTTCAATTAGAAAGCTATGACCACTATGATTCCAGTCCTTTTCAATCAATACTGTAGGAATAGCTCAATGGCAGTTTAAAAAGTGGTGCTGACACAGAGAAGCAAATGAAATGATATGGGAAAAAGAAGAAAAAGTTTTACTATTCTTAGACTAGATAGCAGCACCTGAAACATCCCACTCTAAACCATTATTAAGTCTTCGAATACAAATAATGGGTGTTGTGTCTCTTAGGGGGAAAAAAAAAGAAAAATAAATGAAAGAAGCACAACTGACTAACACTAGTAATCAATACTACCTGGAAAAATGAGGCTGCGGTGTGAGAACAATGTTAAACAAATACCTGCATGAAGTAAATATTGCTACATCTTTACACAAACATTTGGATTTACGATATAAAACCAGTGAAATCTAAAGGCTGACACCCCAGAGGATATTGCCCCAAGAAATTTATTGTAAACCTAGAAAAGCTATATTTTTTTATCAGCTCTAATAAGCTACCACCACTAATGAGGCAGGAATAACAATTTGGCTTTTTTGATGGCTATGTATTTTCCTGTTTCCTTTCAGGTATTAAATTTCTGTAAATAAAGGCTTTGCTGAGGATCTGCTGAGGTCAAAAGACATTGACCTAGCTTTTTGATCTTGTCCTAAAGTATCTTTGAATTTCATTACAAGGCTGTAAACTTTTAATGCTGATTGCTCGAACCTGTGCATGTCTGGTTTTACATAAGGGTATGCTACTATCAGATTAGCTTTTACAGGAAAAGTAATTAACTTTACTTCAAAAATACGGGATTTTGAAGCTTTTGATATTTTATTGCTGAATCTGAATAACTTATGCTTTTCCATAGTCCGAAGTCATCCTCTCCAAATGAAAGTATACCAAGAGTTAAGAAAGACTTTGCTTTTGCTTTTATAATGGATTACAATTTATATGGAAAACATTCTCATAATATAATATCACCTCGTTATTTTGGAGTAATGGAAACTCAATCACATTCCTTTCAATTAATTTTTAATATTAATAGGTGAAAACCTGGATAACTTGAAATACATTTGGTACAGATTTAAAGATGTCTGAGACCCTTTGGAGATATCTGATTTGAGTTATAAACTCACAGAAGTTTAATTCTGAAATACACCAGAACAGATACAGTTTTAGTTAACCTCAACACACATTCTGCCAAAACCTAGATTTTAGCTTGCCTAGGATTCCTCAGCTCTGTCCCATTTCTCCCAGTTAGTATCTCTTTAAGAATAAATCTTGGCTTTTAGTTTCGTGCTAAAGGCCTGACCTGAAAAGCAGTCAGATTATCCTCATATGTACAGATGCAGTATCTATGGCAGCGTAAAGGAACCCAGCAATACGCCTTTTAAATAGACTGCACCAGCAAACAGCCCTTACTTCTGTGAGGCACCAAAAACTTGTCACAGCCCCAAAATATCTACATAGCAGTGCCTTGCACTTCTGCTCTATCCCCTCCAAACTGCATTGTTATCCTTTCTCGTGTAAAAAAAACCTAAGCTCTGAATAGAAAACTTTATTGTCTTGCATAATCATTATACAAACTGATCAGTTAACTCTGAACAAATCCTGATAAAGTTTATAAGCATGCCTATAATTAATTCATTTATTATTAGAAGTGGAAGCCAAACATGGGTTTAATACCTTCTAATGTAATGGAAAACGAATCTAGGATTATTTAAATATCTCTAAGCTTTGGATAGCAACACTTCCTTCAACTCAGACTATTCTCATTACATTATTAATGCTCTAGACTTTATAAATGAAAAGATTAATGATCAAGTATATTGCTTTAGGGTTAGCTGTGAACCCAGACATTGGGAAATGAGAGGGCAGAGAGGGAAGGAGTTAAAAAACCAAAGAATCAGATCAAGTTGTGAGATACCTACATATTTGCCTTGCAGTCAACGAATACTTCTTATTGCAATTGTAGTTTATCTGACTACATGACAAATACAGCAGGTTTACTTAAAAAAACAGGTTGAGATTATAGATCTTCTGTTTTGTTTTCTCTACTAAAAAGCAAAAAAATTATTGTATAACATTTTTAAACAAACTATTTTTCAACAGTTGGTGAGCAAGTGTGTTTTAATTTGCATGACCTATTATCTCCAGCATCTATTTATTTGTGGTCTTTGCTTTTAGAAGAATTGACATTAATTATAAGTATGGAAGCAATTTGAAATGTCAGTTCAGAACTTTACAGCTTGGAACAGCTCATCCTTCAATAATTAAGGCAATAAAATTAACTTAATTTAATTTAAACAGTGATGCTTCTTTTCAGACCTTATGGAGTGATTACAATTAGTATTTCATAGTTAGTATTTTATTGATGTCCATACACCGGATTGCTAGGCATCATCAAGATACACTGATGATTGGAAGTAATTTGACAAACATTCAGAACTGTTGCATTAATTGCATGCCACCCAATTATGTATTGAGTTAATGAATGCATTTAAATGTTATGGAGATGAATCTAAAGGACAGATCAACCTTAATTACTATACCATTTCCCCCCTCTTCCCAAATATTCTAATTATAACTTCAGTAGTTACCACATTTTAGGATACAAATATCAGGTTCCTCTGCAAATGCAAAACTAGAACATTTATAACCTTTTTTTTTTTTTTTGCAAGTGTGCTAACAGTGATAAAATAACATGGGATCATTTTCTTGTAAAATGAAGACTTGTATAGATTGAAGAATGATATTTCCTTAGTCCTCCCTCATTCAGGTTAAATTTTCTGCCAAGGACTAACAGGCAGGACAGGACAGAGAGTATAACTAAGTGAAACCCTTTCCAGCAATGTTTTAAGTTTTCCCTCTGTTCATTAAAAAATGCTGAGAAAGAGGGGAAGACTTACCATCTTTACAGGTATGCAGGGTGTTTGCAAGTGCATACAAGTAAGGGAACTTTTGCAGCTGTTTCAGCATAACTTAGTAACTCTAATATCTAGGAGATCAGGACTGAATGCTTTGAAATCCACAGCTGCCTAAACCCACAATGGCTTCATTCACACATGGGAACACCTGGCACTACCAGTGCTTTTGCAAAAGAGGGAGTGTGTCAAGGAGGACAGTGGTCCTGAACTTAATGAATCCTCTGAAAATTTATTCTCTTGTGATCACACGCAAACCCAGGCTTTAAGGAAACGCAAACCAAAATTGCTATCTCTAAGGGACAGAGATGAATCATCAGCTACCAGATGGCTAATTTATAGCTGCAATTTCTTAACTTTGACATGTTTAAAGGGACAGCTGATGGAAATGCATGCCAGGAAACATTCCTACAAAAGTTGACTGCACTGTTAGAACAACTTCTCCTAACTGCAAAACCCACTCTAGCACAGAAAACAGACTTAGGAAGAATATGAGGGTTTTGCCATCAGATATGCTATAGCTTTACAAAATAGATAAGGTTTGCATAAATCTCCTAATGCATTATAAAATTGGAAGGAACAGAAATGTGTGATGTCCAAGAACATTATGACATTACAACCTGCCAAAAATAGTCTGTTGTGCTTCTTATAATCTCTTAACATTTCTTATAGCTTTAAAAGTCCTGATGGTATACAATGAGCATTATCTACATAGAAACAGAGTGAAATGAATATTAAATAATATGGCTTGAGTGGAGCTTAAAATCTATGAATTTTTAACCTGTCCACTTCACAAATTTATCTCTTTCCTCTCCTTTATTTAATTTTTGCTATCTAGAGTTTCTCACAAAGGTCTCATACATTTTCAGAAAATAAAATTTACTTTCAGAAATTAAAGTTACTTCTGTTTGTTAGCGGGGCTTTTAATTTTTTTTTATTTTCAAATTTACATTATTGATAGTGGAGGACAAAGCCAGTTTTGAGAAGAGAAAGAGCATTTGAGTTAGCTGTTAACTCTAAGCAAAGAACTGCTGAATGCCTTATGGCTAAGGGTAGCGGAGAACCAAGATACTGCCCCTAAATAAAGATCTAAAATCTATTTATTCCCATCCTTGCACAACTAAAGCAATACTGACTGTGGTGAGAGACTCTCTCCTGTGCTGAAAAGACAGCGTCTGGAACACAGATGGCTGCACAAGTGGTACCAAGAACAGGCTGAGGTAGCACTAATTCAGCATCCCACTTGATGTGTCTGCTCCTAACTTAAGTGTGCTACTTCACTGAAGAAATAGGACACCTGTAAAAAGGGAAATTTGATATGAAGATATAGTTATGACACTATACAGGCTTCTCATTGCACTTATGTAATTTTTTGTAAATTCTTTGCCCATTGCACCTATGCAATTTCTTGGAACACAGTGAAAAAGGAGCAAGTAAATTTAGCCTTTATGATTGGCTATGACAAACATGACGGAAATTTCTTCTTGTTCAGTTATGTCCAAATGTGAGATGATTGTGTATGTTCAGGTCCCTTCCTGCCAAACGGTCAGGAAAAGTCTTGGATATGCCCTACTCAACAGAACTCCAGGGGCATTGTGGAAAACAGCAGCTGCATTATTCTAACTTGCCTAAGCTTGTTGAAAAGATGGATAAGAAGAAAGATCTAAATGTAGATTTTTCTAAATTTAAACAGTGACTACCATTGTGTTTGGTTTCTATTCATAGACTAAGCCACAAACCTCAATAATGCAAAGAGTCTCAAAGTGACTCTTCTATAGCACTTAGAAGCATCTATGCTTTACACTCCTACATGAAATTGCAATTTGTCTTTCAGCATTTGATGTTTCCTTTAAAGGCTTGTATTTCAGATCAAAAAAAGAACATTGCACTTTGCTAACCAGGGGTCTAATAAATGTCATGGGAATAATGAACCAAGACTCTAAAGAGTCTAAAGACTCTGAACCTAAAGACTCTGAACCTAAAGGCTCTGAAACTAGACAATTAAATAGTGAACACTGTTTTTAGATGATGGGAAAAATACTCTTGTATTTTGTTTTAAACAATACTTGTGGCCAGTGCCACAAGTATTCATTATAATTTAAAAAATCAAATTGCCTAAACTCCACATAAATGTCAAATTAATTCACTGTACAGGTGTTGGCTTTTAGGTCAGGATCAGATTTAGAAGGCATTCATCCTATTTTTCAAGAAATACATATTCACAACACTACATCAGTAGATTACTGTAGGACTAGAGTTCTACAGACTGAAAATACTTGTTGCTGTAATCTAACTATAAAAGGGCCAAAACACTTAAAGTAGGTTAAAACTCAAATGTGGAATTTTTTTTTATAATTTCTAAAATCTATGGATTTTATTAAAGTCAGTTGGCAAGTATGCCTTTCTGGAACATCAAGATCTTAAAAGTTTGAAATTGCAAGAAAATAGTGTAACAAAACTTAATGCAAGTTCTTATAAAGGGGAAAGGATTTTTGTTTGTAAATCTTTAATCAAGATGGTTTCCTGCACTTAGAAACACCAATAAATGCATCTGAGTGGTTTGGCCCAGTTCATACATATAACATAGAAGAAGAAAAAAAGGATGACATCTGTCACGTCCTCACCATGTTTCTTGAGATCCTCTTAACTGCTGCCAAATCATCTATAGTGTGGTCCTACTATGCAGGCTTTCTCATCTTGATACAGGCAACGTTTCTGCATTTTATTACTAGGAACAGCATCCTGGAAGTATTATCCTGGAAACGGCCCTGCACCTGGGGAGGAATAAGCTCATGAACCAGTACAGGTTAGGAGTTGATGTGCTGGAAAGCAGTTCTGTGGAGAAGGACCTGGGAGTGATGGTGGACAACAGGTGTTAACTAGCACTGTGCCCTTCTGACCAAGAAGGCCAATGGCATCCTAGGGTGCATTAAGAAGAGCGTGGCCAGCAGGTCGAGGGAGGTGATCGTCCCCCTCTACTCTGCCCCAGTGAGGCCACATCTGGAGTGCTGTGTCCAGTTCTGGACTCCCCAGTTCAAGGGAGACAGGGAACTACTGGAGAGATCCAGCAGAGGGCAACAAAGATGCTGAGGGGACAGGAGCATCTCTGTTACAAAGAAAGGCCGAGAGAGCTGGGTCTGTTCAGCCTGGAGAAGAGAAGACTGAGAGGGGATCTCATCAATGCTTATAAATACCTAAAGGGCAGGTGTCAAGTGAATGGGGCCAGACTCTTTTCAGTGGTGCCCAGCGACAGGACAAGGGGCAACAGGCAGAAACTGGAACACAGGAAATTCCACCTGAACATGAGGAAGAACTTCTTTACTGTGATGATGGCAGAGCACTGGAACAGGCTGCCCAGGGAGGTTGTGGAATCTCCTTCTCTGGAGATATTCAAAACCCGCTGGGATGTGTTCCTGTGCAATCTGCTCTTGGCACACCAGTTTTATCAGGGGTGTTGGACTAGATGATCTCCACAGTTCCCTTCCAGCCCCTACAATTCTGTGATTCTCTGATTCTGTATTCTCCATCACAAACACAAGCTATTCTTAACCCATTAAAGGCATATTTGCACTTTCCCATTCATAGTTATCATCATATTTTTTAAAAATCTCTACAGAATTACTTTATGAATCCAGAATGGAGAATCTTATGGATCTCTCATATTCCATTCTAACACAGGGCCTTTAAATGATCTAATTTGAAGCTAATATTTCCATTAATATTCAACAGTTTCATAATTATTCATGCAAGCGTATTTAAAAGAACAAATAACCCCACCCACAGAATCCAACTCCCCAGTTTGGTACGAGCTCTGGTCTATCTCCAAACTCTATGAAACATTGTGCAAACAGTTAACCATTCCTGGTTTTTTTATTTTTATTTTTTTCTTGTAAACCAGTCTGTGTTTTGGCTTTAATCCAATGTATAACATCAAAATCTAATAACAAGCTCTGTGAGCGAAATGTCATTCTGTCTAGCAACTGAAGCTGCAGCACCTAACTGTGCTAACTAGATCACTGACTGTTCAATACTGTCAATAAATGACAGTATTAGTATGAGTAATGTGTATACTTAAGGCTACATGTAATGAGAATAAAGCATTCTCTTGTCAGTAGTGTGTCATTTCAGAATCTTCGAAGTAGAAGCTTGCTTGATAGCTCAGCAGGCTAGCAGACAAGAAAGCTAACAGATAAAGACCAGTGCAATGACAGGTACAGCTGCTACATATTTCTGCAACATCAGGATATAACTGCAAACTTATTAGAGAAGCAGAGGGGGA
>VZSC01004064.1:173962-217321 GCA_013398225.1 Steatornis caripensis
CCCTTCCAACCCCTACTATTCTATGATTCTATGATTCCCCCTCCTCAGCAGGGCAGGAGGGGGAGAAAATAATACAGAAGAGCTCATGGACTAAGTTAAAGACAGGTAGCACTTCTCAGTTACCACCACAGGCAAAACAGGCTCAACTTCTGGAAAATTAATTGATTGCCAATTAAAAATAGAGTTGAATAGCAAGAAACAAAGACAAAAAACTAAAACATCCTCCTACCTGCTTCCCAGGCTCAACTTGGCTTCTTCATCCCCAACTCCTCTACCTGCCCGAACATCCCTGAGTGGTGCAGGAGCCATGAGGAATGTAGATTGGGACTCATGGGGGTTGGGAGCTATGGGGATATGGGACACCATATCTCTTGTCAGACTACATATTACATCTATCTGCCTTAGTTCTGGTGTCAGTTTTTAGCAACAAGGTAGGAAACATTCAAAATTTTTCAAATTTATATCTTTCCCTCTGTTAGGAAGTCTTGAATAAACGCAACTGGTAGCAAAATATGGCTTCTTATAACATTTTCCTCTAGAATTTCTAAGGCTTTAAAGAATAATTTCTTGTTACTCAACAGAAAAAAACCCGAAATTCTCCTTCCCATCAACAAAATTCCTATGGAAAAATCCATGTTTGGGATTTGGACGTTGACTATTCTCCTAAAGTTAAGCTGAGAGACTTTTAATATGATTTCACTGGTAACACAAAGAAAAGCAAACCAAGCAAAGAAAATTAAAATAAATTTATTCCACCACAGAAAAAGCCATTCAGGAAAAAAACATTGGATATCAGGTACTCCTTTGTTCTCCTTATCCAAGCAGTATGTTCTGCTTACTTTCTCACAACTACCCCTCTAACCCAAAAACCCCATGAACCAAAGGGAAAAAACAAGTGCCCTTTCCTCCTCAATTTCATCATCTCATGTATTCTTTACTATCTTTTGTTAATCTGGAAAGCACCATTCAACATAGCATTTTAAAGTCACCACCCTGTAGTGATTGAAAGTCCATTTGAGACACAGTTAGAAAGGATCTGCAGATACAATTAATTCTAAAGAAGTGCCATGTTTACTGCTACACACTTGGTTTTCAGAAAGTAATTTGGTGGACCCAACATTAAGTTTTAAACAATCCTGATGATACTTCAAACTGTCAACATTTCCCTTTATTAAATAAAATGCATCATGAGACAAAGACTGGCCTAAGCCTTCTCTCCCATCTTGGTTGCTCTTGAGCTTTCTTGGATTAACTGTCCACATAACTTTTATAAGACTATAGTTTAACAAACCTCACTGAGCAGTACCTAAATGCAAAAGGCCCTTAATAGGGTTCAAGCGCCTGTTCCCAGGGCAGAAAAAGGCAGAAGGAGAAAGAAATATTCTTCCACTTTGTGGAAATATGTGTGTTGGGAGGTGGAGGGTTCAATTGTGTTGTAAGGTTTTAGTTCATAAGTACAGCTTGATTTTGTCCTTTACTGTAAAATAAGTAGATTACTTGAGAGAGGGATATATATGTGTGATTAGACAAGAGATGGGAGGTGCTCTTCACTGCTCTCAATTAGCCCATGTCGCTGCTTGTAAAAACAAAAAACCCCACACAATCAATGCACAACCCCCTCACACCCCTGAAACATTCAATATTTCCCAGGGTATGAGAAAATCTGAACAAGTAAAGAACTGAACAGCTCAAGAGAGATATGTGCATTTGCTTTACCTTTGATGCATTTAGTCTGACAGCCAGTTGCACAGGACTAACATGAGGCTATAGGAGTTATAGGACCGAAGAAATGAGACAGAGATCAGAAGTAGAGCACTGAGTTACTGACAGAAATTTGGTAAGTAACACCACTTGTGGGCATGAGATTTCCCACAAAGATTAAGGAAGAAGTATGAACCTGAAATCTTACAATTTACAAGAACATACACAGAAAAAAAAATAGAACAGTTGAAGAGGAGTAGAGGGACATAAGTTTAAAAAAAATCAGGAAGAACTAGCAACTTAAGTTTAAGTAATTTGACATCAAGAATCGCACACACAGAGAATATATGGATATAATGTAACACATGCTTTGGGAAAAGCCTCTTAGAAAATGTTTTGCAATGCGTATAAGAGTGTGAAGTTGAATGGAGACTGAAAAAATGCTTCAAGAAAAGGATTTAAGCACTGAATTCAAAAGACAAAAGTAAATGGACAGAAGCTACTATTTTGCAACTGCAATGAAGTGTGTTGTGAAGAAGAAAAATATAGACCATGCTTGTCCAGTTTACGAGGCAGTCTGAAGTGTTAGTGAGAAATCAATGACTCGAAGCAACTGGATTTAGAGATGAGATTTTCAAATTAGATTTCTCTACTTTTAATAATTCTTCAACATTGATATATATAACAAGAAGAAATACAAGCATACCTGCTGGATAAGCCTCAACTGATACATTAAGAATAGACCTCTTTAGAAGACTTTTCTGAGTAAAGTTTATATGCTTACATAACCGCATTTCATCATATAATTTTGATAATGGTACAAATTAGTTCTACTATACTGGTCTTTAATATTCTTTCTAGAAAGAACTTTATATTCTGAAATAAAAGTCAAAACCAGGCTATTAAGTAGATACTAAGAAAGAGATATCTTCACGATGTCATTTTCAAATGAAAGAATTTTTCTATCTTAAACATAAAGGAACCACAATATCTGTGTCTTATGAATCAAACAGAAGGAAAAAATAATTCTAGCTTGACACTTGTGTGGGATAACTTTTTGCTCTGCAAATGCACATGAACAATGAATTCAAACAGCTTTTTATCTTCTTTCAATCAGAAACCTGATGTAGACAAAAACGTGCATTTAAATAGCATTATGGCTCAGATATATGCTGACAAAACCCTGCAAATTCAGAAGCAAGAGCATCTTTTAAATTACACATTTAAATCTGAATGCTCTGGCTTTTGTGGTTTGCCTTGTTTGTATGCTCCCAGTGTGGCTTTTCTCTTTTGTCCAACATTAATATATAAAATGTACTTTACACAATCTCAAAAGGTTGTGAAACAAACATTCAGCGGCAGCCATTCTAGTCTGCCTGAATGACAGATAAATGATTCACAATAGTTGAATTCATACTGAGGATTTTTTAAAGGTTTACAATTTAACTGGTTAACATGAGTTTTGCAACATATGATTTAAACAACCTTCAGGGCTCTTGAGTATATGTATTTCGATAAACTCACCAATTACATAAAAGCATTTACTACTATGGACAATAGCAGCTCCTACCCTTTGTCTAAATTCTTTCATTTTGTGGATTGTAAATCCAGAGACCAACTGTTCCAAAGACAATATTAAAGTCTTTAATGCTGATCCAGTTACTAGGCACGTGTCCTAAACTGATGTGCCTAAATATCACTATGAAATTTTAATTGCATAGAAAAGGACATTTCTAAAATGAAACAATGTTTTTCATTTCAACAATACCCAGGGGCAATAATTCACATATAGACTAATGGTCTGTAAAATTCTGATTGTTGACTGTTGACTGCAAAATTCAAGCAGCATGTAAGGACATTAAATGCTTCCAGTACAGTACTGGCTTTAAGTCAGTTTATTTAGTTCTTCACCTTTAGTGGATCAATATACATTCCCCAGCTTACTTCTTGGATTGCCTTGACATTAAAAGTAGTAGTAGATACTGCAACTTGCATTAAGTACCTCACCTCACTGCCTGCAGCAGCCTGTAGACATCATTCCTGAGATAAACTTTGGATAGTTAGGGTTAGTATCTGACACTGTGAATGTGTGTACTGCTTCAAGGCTTTTGTGAAGAGCAAAACAGAAGGTAATTTTTCAGGCTGTGCAAAATTAATGTTCTTGCTTGCAAATATAGAGGATGCGTGCACATGTAGAGAATACATACTAGATTGTACATGTTTCCTTCCCAGAAAACTTGCTGCTATAGGAAAAGCTAAATACTCTGTCATCTCAGAATGTTCGTATGCAATATTGGTGTTATGCCTGGTGTATTTTCTCATCAGTTGACATCCTTCTATCAGTTATGTTCTTAAAAGTCATATAGGCAGTGAAGTTTCAGCAGAGTTATGTGGAAAGTGAAACAAATATGACACATATGGCAATTATGGCAAGACTTTTGCTTAGATTTTTACTTCATTAATGCACAGAATGTCACTTGTGGATGTGGAAAGTGTAGCACTGAGTGGCTTTAGAATAAAGTGCTAATAGAGAAATTATGGATTCCCCTCATCACCACCACTCTATTGGGAAATACCACCTCAGGTCTAAGATCCAGGACCAACCTGAATGCAGAAACTGCAGCTACTAAAGCTCACTGAAGAGTTGCAGCCTGGGAAATCAAGACTACTTCCTTCAAGCGACCAGGGAAATCTGACTTTTGCTCAAATAGGGCTACACAGTGGATTAGTGCATGTTAATGTCTTGTCTTTCACATGTGTTTGTAGATGTGTTTTCTACACGTAAAGATTCACAGATTCTTTAAACAACCTTTGAGTGTAAGTGCTTATGTAAGGACACCTCTACAGTCTCTCTTAAAATCACGTTTTTCCGATTAAAAAAAATCTGTGAATATATAGCATAGCAATGTTACTATTTTGTTTTAAATATCCATGTATTCACACAGATCATTATTTTACTTTTTTTTTTTTTTAATTTTAGAATTGCAAAGGCATACATCTAAGCCATGGTCTCCTATTGGACAGTTTGATTCAGTTAATGACCTTCAAATACCAAAAGTGAACACTATACCTGCAAAGATAGTTCAACTAGGGAGTTTGAAAAATAAAACACATCCACCAAAAAAATCAACCACCAAACTACAAACAAGAAACTTATTACTAAAACACAGAAACTAAACCAAGAAATTCTAATTTCCCATGTTGAAACTGTGGGAAATTAAGCTTTCTAATAATTGTTCTATCTAGCTACTGATTAAACCTGTAATCAGGATCTAACCTGCTTGAATACATAACTGAAAACATGGAAAGGTATAGTGTATTTGAGGCATGTGGGTTTTGCTCTTGTTTTTCTTGGTGGAGAGCTCGCTTTTCTAGAGTATGAGTAGCAAGTGAAACAAAAGTTAGAGCTTCTTTAATTCAAGTACTTTGGGACTATCCTTAGTTTTGTTTTCCATTTAGACACATATAAAAAAAAAAACAGTTGAAAATATCTCCTTTCTTAATTCCTCTATGTGTGCTTGGACAATCCTTTTGACACTTGACCTGTCTACATGTCCATTAATTATCATGAGGCTTGCCTAGTGTTACAGAAATTTTACATGCCAGCCACCACAACAGGGCTCAGTTCTAGGATCCCACTGAGTCAGCAAGCCAAAAGAGATTCTTCTATGAAGTTTTCTTTATTATTAGTGCTACGGCTCAAGCTCAGTGCCTCCAAAGAGAGATCCTGAGCAATGAAATCCCTGGGCAGTTATACCCTTACAATCTGAGTTTCCCACCCCTCATGCAATACTTTGAATGAATAGTAATATCAAAATCTGGAATCTTCTTGCTTCTTATTGGTTTGATTTTTTTGTTGTTTCATTACATGGCAGTTATTTTTTCATGCAATATATAATGATTCTGCATCCTGTTTCACATCCTCTTAGGTAGGTTTCAACCAGTTCTGTGGTTAGCTCTTCAGCATGTAATATGCTATAGGTTTTGTCTACTAATGTTAAACTACTTTTGCTAAGTTTCAACTGTGTAATGATCCTTTCCAGAACAGTCCTCCCTTTGTTTTTATTAACAATATTCCTGTTATTTATTATATGGGAGCGGAATATTTGTCACCTCTAAGGTGTAAGCACAGTTCAGTACAGCAAATGTTACAACACTGAATGCAAACAAACAGTATTACAACGATTATTATAAAAATAACCCATAAAGGATTTGTTTTACCCAGGCTCCTACATCTGGTATCTAGGAGGTAAGCCAAGACCATATTTCTTGGAATCTGGCTGAAGTATTATCCAATTCTACTTTATGCATTAATTTTACTCGTTTCCACAACTTCTGACATCAGCTGAAATCCTCCCACTCTGGTCAATATATATGCAACAGCTGGTATTAATAATTGTACACACTCCCCCTGGTGTGGCGAAGTGTCTAGTGCTGTTCTATTTTGCAGTGTAATTTTGAAGAGTTGTGAAACCTCTTCTCGTAATTTCATAATTACATCAGCAGTATTATGCCAAGAATTTCTATTGCCACTGAAATGTTAACTAAGGCCTTTTCTAATTCCCTCACACCCAACCAGAGAAGAAACCATCTAGTGAAGAAGTGCAATGTGGTTGGCATTTTTACTAGTGGATTGCTGTGTTTCGTGCTATGAATAAATGTTCATAACCATGATCCTGATTCCATATTTAAATCTGAGAACGCAGAAATATTAGGAATAATGGCTCCTAAGGTGCAAGCTCCCAACCAATCTCCTGGTAATGTTTTGTGAGCTCTCTTTCCTACCACATATCCAAACCCACCTTTTCCCGTCAGGTACAGGCCAAAGTCTTCAAGTATTCCCACTATTCCTACTTTCATTATTTGGTTACAATCGCTAAAGTTGCCCACAGGGGTAGTACTATCGTATGGAGCTTAAGTTGACTGGGGTGAACATGACATTTTACACGTTGCATATTTGTTCTTTGCTTCTGGAATTACCACCTTTCATTGTTGTGAGTCAGTGTAGTCTTGGTGGAAAGCAGTATTCATCCATAAGGTGGTCCATGACATGTTATTTGGTATAGGGATCTCTAACAAAGGAATGTTCAAAGCTGATTGGCTTGGAAGGTGAGTATCCATATCCAAGTTAGTTTTATTAGCAATTTGGACTATGGTTTGTGATAGGTTGGAAGAAATTTTCCCTCCACTTATAATGAGTCTGTATAGATTTGTACTCCCTTTACATGTGTAATAAGCATGGCAAAGGTTGGTAACTTTACCAGTAGAATTTCCATAATTTCCTCAGGCACGTGGAAATCTTGCATCCAAGCAGTTCTGGAAAAGAAATTCAAATGGTTTCACTTTCTAAAACAGTGGCTGTGGTAGATTCTTCTTCTGCTGGTTATTGTTCATCCACTGAAGTCAGTGGTGGATCCAAGATTCCTTTCCTGCAACTTTTACAGTAAAGTAAGAGCTTAATGAGAGAGTATATGGCCCCTCCCACCTGGGTTCCAATTTAGATTTATAGGAAAATGCTTTTATCAAAACTGTATTCCCAGGCTGCAAATAAAATGTCTTCATCTCAAGAGGGGTGGATTGGTACCACTGAACACGATCCCATTTAATTTTGAAACTTTCTTGTAAATTTAGAACATAGAGTGTTAAAAGCTCATCTCCATTCAAGAGGCTGGTTTTGCCCGGGATTTAAGTCCCCAGTACAGCTAAATGTTTCCCAAAAAGGACTTCAGTGGGTGATAATCCTAAGGGTTGTCTTGGGGCACTTCAAATGTCCCATAAGGCTAAATTTAATGCATTAAAGTTAATTTTAAGGCCATTTTAACCCTGTATGTGTGCAAATTTTAGCTATTCTCTCCTGAATAGTTCAATTCACTCTTTTTACTTGCCTGGATGCTTGAGGGTGATAAGGATTGTGTAATTTTTTTCTATTCCTGAACTTTTATAAAGTTGGTAGATTATTTCTGCTGTGAAATAGAACCTTCTGTCTGATTCAATAGATTCTGATACTCCATACCTAGGAATAATTTCTTTCAAGAGAGCTTTTCTTATTCTTCCAGTGTCTGCTTTCGCTGTAGGAAAAACTTCCACCCATCCTGATAGTTGGTCTGCTATCACTAGCAAATGTTTATATCTGCATACTGCAGGCATATCAGTGTAATCTACTTGCAATCTTTGGAAGGGCAAAAAAGCCCATGGTCGACTTCCCAATTTACCCACTGTGGGAAGACAACAGACATGTTGTGAGCAATCCAGACCTGATTGACTTAGAGGCCACGTGGCTCTAAGTCGGATGTAAACACGGAAGTGGAGAGGGCTGACACATGCGCATGTACTGTGCATGCTCAGCATTAAGCAACCAATCATGTAGAGACACACGCATGCACAGCGGCTTGCAGCCAATGAGCTTGCGTAATTGGGTGGAACACTATGTATATAAGCCGAGCTATTTGGGAATAAAGTTGGCATTCACTTGATCACATTGATCATGTAGAGTTGTCCAGGAACCCGCACGCAACAACCCACAGCTTTTATGTTTGAGAATTTCTGACAGGACAGGTATTAACAATTCTTTTAGTGGCTGCATAGACACCTGATGCTACCCATACTTGCTGTACTTCATAAGCCACTGCTTCCACACATCCATAAACTTTATCATGGAACCATGTGGTTATAGCTATCAAGTATTTTTTTGGTAACACGAGTTTCCACCCTATTGTCCATATTTCATCTTCATCTTCTACTGCTTCTCATTTTTTCCATTGCTCTTTTTCTTCATTTGTCACATCTGACTGATGTAATTTTCTTGGATCAGTTCATGAGCTCTCATCTGAAGCAACTGTCATAATCTTTACTGCAAGTTGGCAAGCCACAGCATTTACTGCTGCATCAGCTAAGGCATTCCTTTTGCTGATTATGGAGATGTGCCTTGTATGGGCTGGACAGTGAACCACTGTAATCTCTTCGGGAAGTTGGAAACTACTGCGTCACTTCTCAGTAAATATCTCTGAGCTACTGATGTCAAAGACTTTGACTGAATAGCACCTTATTACTCAATCTCTTTTGAGAAATTTGTCCAACTCTACAAGGACTTTTCATCACTTCTATCCAAATCTCTTCCATTAATTGATAGGTATTACAGTGCCTAGTACATTGGAGCTCTAGACAGACACCAATTCTGTGATAGATGCCTGCAGTCTCCGTATTGAAACTTAGCTCATTTTTTGTGGCTACAGCATAAGACAAATGTATTTCTAATCTGTTACTTCTTTGAACCATCCAAATAGTTTATCAGCTGCAAATGTTGACATTTCCTTGGGGGATAATTATTTAAGAATTAGTGTTTTCAGTATTCAGTCAGCTTTACTGTCCACTACCAGTGTGCATCTCTATTAGTGCACATTTTTCATTTCCTGCCTCCTTTGTACATTTCAGTTTACATTGAAGTCACTTGGCTTGCATTTCTGTTAGTTTCTTTGTTATCATCTTCTCAGTTGGCACTACCAACTCTTCTCAATTTATGACAAGCTGTGAATGTCATTAATAAACACTATATCCTTCTCCCACTTCCGAAACAATAATGATGATGTTATGCAAATGACTAATTCTATCCTGCTAAAGTAACTAAGAGTCTTAACTCTGATTTACATACCTTGGGATCAAGTCTCTGGAGGACACTTGATGAGTATTTCCACTTTGATACAGCTACTTGAATCCACTATTTAGTTTTTACAGACAGTTCTAATACAGATCACCACTCTAGAATGACTTGCCTTAGAGTTTAAGAGGATGTTTCCCCAACCCTCTCAAAGAAACTCATTCATTAAAAAATTCAATCAAAACTGAAACACATTTTTTCTAGATATTCAAATATTGTGTTGGTATTTATGAAATTTATTTTACAAATACAAGCTTTTAATGTACATGTGCAAATCAATGGTGGTGTATGTTAAGGACACTTGCAATTCCATGTTCATTTCATGAGCACTTTGGAAATCTAGTTTATTGTACCTACTGTGGTAACTTCTACACTTTGTTGTTGGTTCAGGAAGGGCTGTAGTTTTGTGGGTTTGTTTTTGGGTTTCTTTTTGCTTGTGAGGGAGCTTTTTGTTGTTTTTTGAAAGCAAATTCCATTCTTTATAAGTCTGTGACTATTATGTGACAGCAAACAAAGCATTGTTTTGTAGGGGCACTTAGAAACTGCTAGTCATACATCAGACAAATAGTGTGCAAAAATGGGAGAATTTGTTCATGTTCACTTCATTGTGAGATTTAGCCACCATAAATTGCAGACAAGAAAAACCCTAACCTAAGCCTAGGAGTATCTACCTTTATTCCAGCTTTGACATGATGCCAAATCTCAGGTAAGTCACTGCTTCTGTTGCCCATTTAGACCATGATAGTTTAGGAGCCATCTGCCTGACAATTCATTAACTCATACATAGAGATCTGTAATGTAATCCTACAGGATACATAACTAGGAAGGAGAAACAGGGGTATCATGAACATGATTCTCATCATTTTAGATGAGAATGCTAAAATAGGCTGAGATGAGCCTTACCTTGAAGACCGGTTCACTGACCATGACATGAATCCAGCAAGGCTCACTCAGGACTTAGACATCCATTGTATAATGCTGCAGTCAGGTAGGAGTGAACAAATACCGCTTTCCTTCCCCCCACCTTCCCAAAAGTTAAATTGTTAAGAGGAGTTTTGACTTAATCTGAGACTTGGCAGCATGGCAGAGGAGTTTCATGCTTTTTTTCCAACTCTAAGTCTCCTGCCTATCTCTATCTGCCAGACCTCACTGTGATGCAGATGTAAGTTAATTGTTTCGACTAGCTTACCTGATCTGAAATCAAAGCGTACTGCTTAAAATTTTCTTGGCTTGCCCAGCACAGTTAAAGAGACAGAACAGTGGAATTTTTATAATCTGAACACATTGTGTATTTATCATTTGATGAAAGAAATTTCATGCTACTGCACTGGCAGTCACCAGGCAGTCACTGTTCATAATTTTACCTCTCTAAAAATGAGTGTTTTGTCAAAAAAGCAAGGTAGTAGGAGACAAATAGTGTATGCATTTTTGTATACACCAAATATTTTAATTAGCATGGTAGTTAAAGCAAGTGAGGACTTGATTAAGTCAGACATTTAAATAAATTCTTCAGTAATAAGGATTTGCCGTCACTGTATCTCCAACAGAACATTTGATTTTACTGAAATGCATAGTTTTATGATTTGAATTTGTGTTCTATTTCTACTTACTCATAATTTTATTCAGCCCTTTTGTTTACACCTCACCTTCTCTAGTAGAAAAAAAACCCCTAAGTTTCTAGATAGCAGAAAAATCAAGAAAAAGATTGAGTTGTTTTCCTGTCTTAGCTCATTAAACTCACCCATACTATATCTTGCTTTCTTTCCTCTTGATATTCTTAAGAGCTAGATAAAAACTCACCTTGGATACAAATCTTGTATATTACCTGTTTGGGGTTATAGCATTCATTGATGAATTCCCTTTAAGCTGGGTTTTTATTTTCCCCACTCCATTGTTCATCCTAAATTCCAGACATTTCAGTTAAGCTCGAAGCTTCTTGCAGTATTTTCCAAGACATCTGCAGTTCATTCTGATCGCTTGCACAAATCTTGTACCAGATGTTTACCTGTGCCCATTCTGTCATAAAACAGGACCTGCTCAGCTGCCCGGAATAAGAAAGAAAAACAGCACCCTGCTCCTCTAAAGGCTGTACAGCCAGAACTGCTCACTTCTCTTCCCTCAAGTCCCTTTCCCCATTTCTAGCTTCAGTCATCCCTCTCCACTTTTTCAATCTACAAATTTGTATTTCCACTAACCCCTTCCTGCTTTATTCTCATCCTACAACCTCCATAACTCCAGCTGCTCATGTCCCACAGTTCCTCCCAGCCCTCTGCCTCTTCTTCCTTGTGCCCAAGAACCCTGTCCCACTCTCCTCCTTGTTCCCAGGACTTATTTTCTTGGTTTTATAAGCTTGAGTTTTGTCCTATCCTTGAGATACAACATCAGCATTGCCTGTACTGCCAAGAAGTCTTTAGCTAGCAGTGTCTCTGAGACCAAGATTAAGATGGTGCCACCCACCTTTAAATATACACAGTAATATTTATTCAGAACAGCAGCATGGCTGAGAGTGTGAGCAAACTCAGAGGGACTGTTTTCCAGGCAATACCTCCCTCTTGCACCTGTTGTAAGAACGTCTCTCCTCCCTGCTCCAGATCTTCACTTTATTCTCTGACCAGGTCTCTGTGTCTTTGCTTTCCCAGGTTGGAGAGGAAAGAAGGGAGACCCCTTAAAAAAACCAACCTCCTACCCCACCCTCTCCAAGAAAAAACAAAAATCCACAGACCTAAATCCCAAACCTAATACACCCCAAAATGTTCCAGAATCAGGCATGTTTACCATTGGGGGTACAGTCTTCTGAGGACTTGGGTAGCCAGCATTAGATTTATGAGGTGATTATCTTCATTACTTTAGGATTTTGTTCTCTGTGGCTATTCTACCACTATCCCCCCATATTGCTCTCCCCACACCTCCCACACAGCCTGCATTGGATACAGTCATTGGTAAGCCCTACACAGGCAATAGCTTGAAAGAAAAGAAAGGAAAAGGAAGAGGAAAAAACCAGAAAAGCAAGAAGCTGTGCTTCTGCAGCATCTGCACTTGACATAATAAAGTGGAAATATTCTGTGCATGCACCTATACGCAATAATCACTAGATAATCCCTGTTGTCATCCACAGGAGTCATGCTTCTGTAGAGCTGAAATCACAGTAATGGGAAGATGAAAATGGTTCATTCAGACAAAAAAGTAGTTTATTCTACCCAGAAGGAAAGCAAGCCTCTTCTTCCAGTGCATTTAGAAAATTATTTTCTGAGAGAAAAAAAAATATTATTTTCTTTGCCTTAAGTATATTATTCATTCTCAGGTGATAAACATAATCTACACAACAGAGGTAAGTGGATAACGTATCCAGAATGTTATGTACTGTATTATCATCTTTATTGAATGTATATACTTAACAGTAACACTTTGAGATGTTGCCGTTTGGTTGTGAAAAAAAAATATACAAGGACAAGCTACTGCTGCCAGGAGTGGGTGTTCAGCTCCACTGACTCCAGGCAAACTGTAACTGCCGATGCCAGCAAGGACTGTGACCCCTAGTCACTCTTCTCTCTCAGAAGAGTAAGGGTACAGGATACGGGACATGCTGCACACTTCTATTTCTGTAAGGGCTTTAGCACAATCTACATACGGCATGTGAAATGCAGCAAAACTATAGCATTCTGAAAGGTTGACAATGTCCTTTTGCTAACCTATTTCTTCAAGGCAATATTCCCTCATCAGCTTATCCTTCTTCTGGTCCTCTGCTTGAGGTCTTTGTCCTCTTCCCCTCCTCTCTACTGTGCATTAGAATTGAGTGCTGTAGCTAAGCAGTCTTCTCCAGAAGCCAACTGTACAGGCTAATTTTATATTCTTCTGAAAATCCACACACCAGTGAAGTGTGCTTTGAGGTAAATTTGAGGTCCTTTTATGTAGTTTTACTCCTACAGGTCTTTTACTATTTCCACCACTTTCTTCCATACTAAATACTTTATTAGGTTGCTGGTGAGTGTACAGGCTCTTCCTGTTCCTTTAACTCCTTATTCTGGAAATAAAAAATACTGTGTTAGGATGCTGACATAGTGGAAAGAGGCAATGATATGCAGGACTTGAGACAGAGAACAAGGAGAATGTCATCAATATAAAAATAAAACTATTAAAACTACATCAACAAAAAACCCCACCAGATGTGACTATCGCTGCTAACACTGGTGCACTGTGGCTGCAAATACTTAACTTTTCCAAAATCTAGATACTTATGTTTTTAAGGTCTTATTCCAGAATCATTGCTGACATTATGCAGATGACCATGAATATAATTCATACATGTAAGGACTCTTAAAATTTACAGAGCTTGAACTACACTTATCACAAACCCTAACATTGTTGTTCTTTGCTTTTTTTGGCAAGAATTGTTCTTTGTTGCTGGACCTCGCTTGAGGCCTTTGAACTCCTTTATTCCGTTTGTGGCTAAAGGGTGCCAGTTTTCTGACTTTTCATTTCCAGCCTCTTTTGTCTTTTTCAATTAATACATTTTCCATTTTCGTTCCTCCTCCCTTCTTTAATAGAGACATGGCTTTTATTCTTTTCTTCTCAGACTTCCTTACTCACGTCTATCAACTATGAGTTTCCCTACCCAACAAGAAGCTGCATGTTGGTGGGAAGCATCTGTTGATGGTAGCTGAGTGCTGTGGGAATGCAGAACTGATGATGAAGCATTTCAGGTTGCTACTTTAGACCGCACATCTGTACTTGTTAGCCTCTGATCTTTTTTCCTTCACTACATAAAAGACCAGATCAGCAGCAAGACAGAGAGAAATGTTGCTATAAGGGATCACCTGCCATTTCACCTACAGATATAACAGCAGATTTTCGACATGTCTGAGGATTCTGCAGCTTTCTTCACCTCTATCTTTACCTTTACTTCTGTGAAAAACAATGAACTATACTACAACAACAAAGTACATAGATACACTCCCCACCCTCTTTTAAGGAGCTTTAGGAGAAGATGTCAGGAATAGTTCAGATCCACCCTGGATCCTCATATGAAGCCAAGGACAGACCATTTCAGAACAGAAAACTCTTAGAAGTGCACTGTTCCTGTATAACCCTAGCACTTTGCATGAGAAGTCTCTGAAGTCAAAACATTCTTTGGCTTGGTACAGTTTCCAGCTTTAAATTCTATAAGTAAAATAGGAAGAAAACTGTTTCTGAAGAGAGCAAAATCATGATGCTCACACAGTCAGTAAGGAAGTATACTCACTTCTATTAACACTGCTAGACGTGCTGATGTTCCCATTCAGAGGCAGGAAAGCATACAGTAGAATTCAAACCTATTTTTAGTTTCAAAGGCATTTTGTCAGTGAAAAATTAGTTTAGAAAGTTTTAGAATATAAGGTTTATGTGACAAAGAAACGACCACTGTATTTTTTCCTCCCCTTTGCAATTCAAGTATTTTGCGAGACAGTTACGAGTACAAACATGCAGTACAGCACTTTACTGCTGACAACACCAGAACTGGATACCAAACACTACTTTTCTCAATATATGATAGGCACCACGAATGAACTCTACGTACCTGTGTTACCTCCTTTCAAAGGAGTTGGAGACTGATAATGAGCAGAACAGTAAACTGAAAGTATAAAAAGCCAGCTTCTCACCTCATAACCTTTCAGAGCACCACCCCAGCCATGCAATTTAAACACAATCCCAGATAGCACAAGTATGACTGCACAACTCAGAGGAATAGCCTACAGGCCCCTATGCTTCAGATAAGTCTTGCACGGATTGTTTTTTTTGTAACTAGATTTTCAGATGTTTATCAAATACCTGCTAAACTCTCAGTACAATTGTCAGACAAGCAGGAAGAGACTTAACTCTCCTAAAATTAGCTGTCAAAGTTAATTGGATAGTTAGAGCAAATTAATTTCTTGAAGGAAGTTATCTAGGTTCCTCCTGTGTCAAGCTGATTATCTTCCCTCATTGACTGTAGAGGAAATTTAAGGGAAACTTCAAAAACTTGAAGCAGACATATATTTTTTTAGGTATCTGGGTTATTATTTGCCTCAAAAAGTAAACTGTAAATTCACATAACTATCAATATTGAAGGCATATTTTAACTCCACTTGCATTACAAGATAGGTAAACAAGTTTAGTTTGGAAAAGCACCCCAGCACACATCTCTCTAGATCTAGATGCCTACCTTTCTTAACATGATTTGATTTCCTTAAAAGGAAGATGGAGCCGTGTTTTATGGTACAACAGTACCTCTAGATGGGGCAACTGGAAGAGTAGCGCTGCGTAAAACACCACACATCACACCTGCCACTGAGCATAACACTCCACCTTATTCTGCACAATTTACCAGAGGAAAGCAAAGTGGGAAAACCTGTCCATCACTTCACTTCCAGAATGTGGTGAGTGTGCTGCTTTGCAGAAGACATGACAGTGTTTTCACAGTAATATAGCATCTGACAATGATAATTTACAAGTGCTTCTGCAAAACAAAACACAAAACAAGCAAAAAAAATGAAACAAAAAACACAAAGAAAAACAAAACCGCTAAAAGTTTTGAAACAAAGTTCTGCAAGTGATGAAACTAGGAAAAAAAAACAAAACCTGAAGTTCAGCTTCAGGTTGCATTCCACAATATTTAGGAAAGAATAAGCTTCAGGTCATAGCTTTCCTCTGCTTGACAGTGCTAAAGAGATACTCTTTCTACCACTTGTCTACCTCTTGTCAGGAAACTTAGAGAAGAGCACTTGATGCTTCTATTCTCCTGTCAAATTTGTTTGGAATTTGCTAACTCAGTCAAAAGTAACTTAAGACTGATTTGCAGGCAGAAAGACAGACATACTTACAGACTTCTTTTCCCAAGGAAACGAGGCTAAGAAATTAAAGCTATTTAGGATGACAGGAACGTTGTTGATACTTGAAGCTTTAAGGCTGCTGATGGTCAGGAGCTTGAGAAACTCCTGTCCATCTGACAAGACTTTAGACCCTGTTAATTCTTTTCACTGGAAGAGCTTCTGTTCAAGATTTACCTTCTTAGTGCAGGAAGTTCAATACTTTTAAAAACTTCAGAATAGTGCATTTAAAAGAAATAAGACACCATACAGACAATGTAGAAGATTCCAGAAGGTTACAATAGTACTCTGTTAACACAAACCAAGTCTGGTCTTCAAGATTGAAATTCAAATCTTTCCTATTGAGTCTTGTGCTACATCTCCAGTGTTTTCTCAGTCTACAATGGAATCATTACTCATTTGATATTTCTTAAAGCACAAGTTTCTACTGTCATACAAGTAACTCAGAAATCTCTTCTTCAATAGGGGAAATTTCAAATATACTCTCTGTGTAAACAACAAGGTTGACAACATCAAGTGTAAAGGTCCAAGAATCTAAAAGCAAGTCTGAACTCCCACTAAAATAAGTCTAAAAGTAAGCCTGAACTCCCACTGAAGTTAACACCTACGATCTTATCCTGTATGCCTTAAAAAAAAAAGTCACAGCTTGTTGTATGCAAGTTATTGATTTACTCATACAAGATAGTTGGATAAGTGTATTACAGCCACAGAAGTGTCTTTTCCCCTCCACCTTTCCCATCATATCTGCACCCCAAGTTGGCAAGAAACCCGAAACAAATCTGTTTAAACTATCTATCTCCTTTAGGCATCTTCTCAAGGTGACAAAATTCTTTTAAAGTTGAAGCAAAGTTCTTTAAGAAGGTGCATATTTTGAGATGACTAGGCGAGAAAGAAAAGAAATACATAGTTTAAATACATGATCTTTCATTCTGCCTATTCTGTCCTTGCAGGCTGGTTCTTTTTTCCAGCTTGAAGGCAATCAACTCACCAGTTCTCAGCAGTGATGAGAAACAGTGCAATATTCCATTCAAGCCCTAGGAAGCTTTNAGAAAAAATTTTAAAATTGTAAAGAAGTATGCTTTTGTTTTCAGAACTCACCCAGGGCATAAGGACTTGAAACGTAAGCTTTTTTCCATCATTATTTTTATATTATTTATTTTATATTATTATTTTTATATATTGAAATATCAGTTTAGTTCAGAACTATGAGATACTGGGACATGTAATGATTTTGTAGTGTCAAGAGATCAGAGCTGCAGGACACAATTAAATACCAAGAAAGAGTGATAAATTTTGCTGAATAGTAACTATCATGTGGAAATATACATCAAAAACATTTGCATGTTGTCCTTTTTTGAACAGGAATATATATTAAAAAGGCTTTATAAGAGTAGTAATCTTCAGTATAGCAAATAATCCCATTCCAGTTAAGTATCCTTTGATGGTCAAAGGTCTAGGAGAACCTGCTCTGTGAGTAAAGACTGAAGTAGTTAAGTCTTTTCTCCCTTGAGAAGGGAAGGCTTAGGCAGGACCTCATCACAGTATTCCAGTACTTAAAGGGCAGNTTTTTTCCAGCTTGAAGGCAATCAACTCACCAGTTCTCAGCAGTGATGAGAAACAGTGCAATATTCCATTCAAGCCCTAGGAAGCTTTTCTTTCCCTTATACCTGAGGCCTGTCTATTTGATTCCTGCACTTCCTAGCTGTTTTTCAGTCTTTCCAAGCTGAAAGTACCCTATTTCCTTGACTCTTTCCAGCTCTGCCTACAGAATTTTGGAGCTTTCTACCCTACCTGGGCAGGCTCAACTTGTAGCAGGATGGCAGGAACAGCCTATACTTCTTGCAAAGGAGTGCTGCCTATTTGTGTCTCTTTTTTTCAAGAGGCATAGCACACCGTTTAAACAACAAAAAAACCCAAACACACACACCACTGAAGTGTGTGGAGTCCATAACAGCACTATAACCATGTTTACAAAAAAACAGAACCAAATCAAAACAACACNTGTCTCTTCACAGGGAACCGCATGATGAAGACAAGAGGCAACAAGTTGTACCAGGAGAGGTTTCATTTCAATATAGGAAAGAAATTTATTCATTTATTTTAACAGTGAAGGCAGTCCATAACTGGAACAACCTCCCCCGGGACATGGTACAGTCCTGTCACTGGGTGTTTTCAAAATGTGACAGTACAGGGTGCTAGATAATCTCATCTAGGCTCCCTTTCCCACAGAAGTTTGGTCCAGATGATCTTTCGAGATGTCTTCCAGTCTGGGCTATTCTATGATCCCTGTTAGCAAAACTATTCCAACCGTTGCTGTGAGAGTCAAGTCCCATTAATAACAAAGTTTTGGCTCTCCAACTAGTAAAAGCATAGTTTAGTTTAACATGTTGTTTAATGCACATATTTATAACACGTCCACACATGGGTATACGCACACATATATACCCACAGGTGTGTTACACAGCTACAGTTAGTACAAGTTTTGCTTGATAGCATATACCACAAAATGTTGCTAACATTTAGATTTATTCACTACTTTGCCTTGATTAAGCAAGCATAATCCACAAAACACTCACTGGAAAGATATGAAATTTCAGAAGCTGTTGCAAAGAGTCTGCAGAGTGCAGTTTCTTTGATTAAAGTAGAACAAACGGTACTCCACAATTCCTATATAGAAATATTTTGCATATTGTCAGACACTTAGGATTACATTTTCCCAGCTGTGATCTTCCTTATTTCACATAGGTTTCAGGTATATGTTACCCACTGTTTCTCTAGTATTTAACCTGTGTTTTGTGGTAACAATTACACAATCATTGCAGAAATTTCTTTCAAGAATGATATTTAAAGGGTAAGACAGCAGAACTGCAGAAGAGAGGCACCACAGGGCTGGTGACATGAAACAAGTAGAAATGGAGGCTGAAGGGAACAGCAGTGAACACTGTGCTGGCAGGCAGGGCTCCACCATTAAAGGACATTAGTTTTCTTTTAAAAATAACTCTCTTGCCCACCTTTCCCCACCCACCTCTCCCTGCTAGCACTTTCTGTGAGTCTGTTTATGCAGTTTCCTCTTCTTCAGCATATAAGTTGCCCAAAGCAAACAAATTATTGCATTTCATACATATAAAGAGGGAAAGCAGAATATTTTTTGGATTACCCAGGTTTTCATTGCAGAGATTTTCCCCTTAAGCAGTTTTCAAAATCTCCTTAGCATGCTGGACTTTTTCATGGTATCACTTACCTCAAGTACATCATTCAATTCTGTAGCCTGGTCTGAAGAATGCTTTTGTTGCACTTTTTTTTTTAAATCCAAAAATCTACTTCTGTAGAAACTACTTCCAAAAGCAGTGTTCTGAAACAAGCTCTGGAGAAAACTAGACTTTACAAGATACTTAGCCAACGACCATAAGAACTGTGTTCTCAGCAGAAGGTGAGGGCAATGAAAAAAAAAGAAAGAAAAAACCCAACACACCACTTTTACATTCTTTGCATAAATAGGAGATATTTTGGAACAGATCACAAAGACAGTTGTCGACTGGACCAGTATCCAGACATATGGGATTTTAAGCAAAACCACCTTAGATAGCTTTCTGACCTGTTCTATGCCATAAAAATCCTTCTACAGATCCACGTTGTATATTATTAATTCATTACAAATCTGAACAAGAGGGTGAAGAATTGAGTGGAAAAGGAAAAACAAACAAGGTTGAACAGAGCACTGTTGAAACACTCCTTTGTCAAAATACTTGATATCATACTTTGCAACATTTATAAGAAAATAATGGTTTAACAGATAAATACACCAGCCAATAAGAGATGAGTTCTTGGATAGTTGTTGAAGATAGATTTCCCCTCATCCCCTACCACAGATAGGAATTTGTCTGTCAAGAACATGCCTTGAACTTGTACTATTAAGCCTCAGATATTTTATTTTTGCCTGAACAGGTGAAAATCTCCAGACCTCCACCAAGCCCCTCCAGCCTACTACCCATGCAAAACCCTCCAAACTACTAAAGAAGACAAATTAGTTTCCTCACAGTATAAGTCTTGGACTTAAAGGTACAGAGTACTTTAATTTCTTCCCTATTTTATCTGTCACTGATAGTCCTGGAGATCATACCATTTTATCCTCTTTTAAACCCTTCCTTAAAACCTCTCTCTCCTGTGATACCTACAAATCTCTACCAGATGGGACTGTTTAGACTAATGGTCATTTCTGACTAGTTTTAGCGAATGCATCTTTCTAAACTTTCTCTCATTACCTTCTTTTTCCACTCTCAATCTGCTTGTCTGTTTGTTTATTGTCTACGTAATCTGAAGTTCAGATACTGCAAAAGTTTCTTTTACAAACAGAGCTGCCCTAATGATTTAATATCTTACAATAACTAGCATCTGGAGGCCTGAAATGGTGCTTTGGAAAAAGCAAAGAACAAGAAGGCAGAATTACTGTTTAAAACATTACATAAGAAAAAAAATAGTTCTAATTTCACACTTTTAATGGAATTTTCACTTAAAGATAATCAAGAACTCAAAAATAAATGAACACAGAACAACATTATTGTTCTGGAAATGTTAAGTAGTAGTTTTTCATTTTTATACCCTCTTTCCTTTTTCTGAAGGATAGGCAGATAAAACAACATGAGAGGAACAGTGCTTAATGTGAAAAACTAAAACTGACAAGGGTTTCTCTCATAACTTTAAATAAGTCATGCAGAATAGCTTCTGCATCATAAAACATTGAAACTCACAATTCTAAAAACAAATAAAAAAGCCCACTTTTTTTTCCCTATCTTATCCACAGTTCAGCAAAAAGCATGAGAAGCTACTTACAGCAGCTACATGCTACCAGTCATATCTTTCTGAAAACAACAAAATGCTTGAAACTTTTTGTCTTGGAGGCACCCAAAAAACAGGCAGGGCAGTCACTCAAAATGATATTTATTGTAACCAAAATTCCTTAACAGTCCGACAAACAATAGTAAACCACAAGTTTGGATTCCAGGTGGGAATAATACTACACAGCTGACTTAAGAATTCTGAAGTTTTTGTGAACAATGCTTTAGAATGATGAGCCAATCACTAACGTATAAGGCGAGGGCTCTCAATCCCAGGGAAGTTACACTGTGCAGCATCCCAGCCCAAGGGGAGAGACCCCAGCTGCGGACCTGCTTCTCGAAGGAAGACTGACTCCAGACACCCTCCAGCGGGACTCCATTTAGACCCGAGTCAAGCCTGACTTGTGGGCAGTCCTGATGGGCTGNTCTGAAGAATGCTTTTGTTGCACTTTTTTTTTTAAATCCAAAAATCTACTTCTGTAGAAACTACTTCCAAAAGCAGTGTTCTGAAACAAGCTCTGGAGAAAACTAGACTTTACAAGATACTTAGCCAACGACCATAAGAACTGTGTTCTCAGCAGAAGGTGAGGGCAATGAAAAAAAAAGAAAGAAAAAACCCAACACACCACTTTTACATTCTTTGCATAAATAGGAGATATTTTGGAACAGATCACAAAGACAGTTGTCGACTGGACCAGTATCCAGACATATGGGATTTTAAGCAAAACCACCTTAGATAGCTTTCTGACCTGTTCTATGCCATAAAAATCCTTCTACAGATCCACGTTGTATATTATTAATTCATTACAAATCTGAACAAGAGGGTGAAGAATTGAGTGGAAAAGGAAAAACAAACAAGGTTGAACAGAGCACTGTTGAAACACTCCTTTGTCAAAATACTTGATATCATACTTTGCAACATTTATAAGAAAATAATGGTTTAACAGATAAATACACCAGCCAATAAGAGATGAGTTCTTGGATAGTTGTTGAAGATAGATTTCCCCTCATCCCCTACCACAGATAGGAATTTGTCTGTCAAGAACATGCCTTGAACTTGTACTATTAAGCCTCAGATATTTTATTTTTGCCTGAACAGGTGAAAATCTCCAGACCTCCACCAAGCCCCTCCAGCCTACTACCCATGCAAAACCCTCCAAACTACTAAAGAAGACAAATTAGTTTCCTCACAGTATAAGTCTTGGACTTAAAGGTACAGAGTACTTTAATTTCTTCCCTATTTTATCTGTCACTGATAGTCCTGGAGATCATACCATTTTATCCTCTTTTAAACCCTTCCTTAAAACCTCTCTCTCCTGTGATACCTACAAATCTCTACCAGATGGGACTGTTTAGACTAATGGTCATTTCTGACTAGTTTTAGCGAATGCATCTTTCTAAACTTTCTCTCATTACCTTCTTTTTCCACTCTCAATCTGCTTGTCTGTTTGTTTATTGTCTACGTAATCTGAAGTTCAGATACTGCAAAAGTTTCTTTTACAAACAGAGCTGCCCTAATGATTTAATATCTTACAATAACTAGCATCTGGAGGCCTGAAATGGTGCTTTGGAAAAAGCAAAGAACAAGAAGGCAGAATTACTGTTTAAAACATTACATAAGAAAAAAAATAGTTCTAATTTCACACTTTTAATGGAATTTTCACTTAAAGATAATCAAGAACTCAAAAATAAATGAACACAGAACAACATTATTGTTCTGGAAATGTTAAGTAGTAGTTTTTCATTTTTATACCCTCTTTCCTTTTTCTGAAGGATAGGCAGATAAAACAACATGAGAGGAACAGTGCTTAATGTGAAAAACTAAAACTGACAAGGGTTTCTCTCATAACTTTAAATAAGTCATGCAGAATAGCTTCTGCATCATAAAACATTGAAACTCACAATTCTAAAAACAAATAAAAAAGCCCACTTTTTTTTCCCTATCTTATCCACAGTTCAGCAAAAAGCATGAGAAGCTACTTACAGCAGCTACATGCTACCAGTCATATCTTTCTGAAAACAACAAAATGCTTGAAACTTTTTGTCTTGGAGGCACCCAAAAAACAGGCAGGGCAGTCACTCAAAATGATATTTATTGTAACCAAAATTCCTTAACAGTCCGACAAACAATAGTAAACCACAAGTTTGGATTCCAGGTGGGAATAATACTACACAGCTGACTTAAGAATTCTGAAGTTTTTGTGAACAATGCTTTAGAATGATGAGCCAATCACTAACGTATAAGGCGAGGGCTCTCAATCCCAGGGAAGTTACACTGTGCAGCATCCCAGCCCAAGGGGAGAGACCCCAGCTGCGGACCTGCTTCTCGAAGGAAGACTGACTCCAGACACCCTCCAGCGGGACTCCATTTAGACCCGAGTCAAGCCTGACTTGTGGGCAGTCCTGATGGGCTGGGGTCCAATTCTCCAGGGACTGTGTTCTTGGCAAGAGCCACCGTAAGTGCATGAAAAAGCAAGGTAAGCATGTGAAAAAAGAAAGTAATGAGGTTTCAGCAGCTGGAAAGCCCCGGTCTTTGTCAGGTCTTTGTCAGGGTGGGTGCATCTGCCACAAAATTCACCCTGTGACAACAATCATGACTGACTGGTTTCCTTGGAGTGGTGATACGGTCACCTCTTGCCTCCAAAATTTAAAGCGAGCACAGTCTCAGCAAGCTTTAGTGCTCATTTATGGATCATCATTCCTCAATTATCCTAATACGCGAACAGATTTTAAGGGGGTATACTCTACCACTAACACAGATTTCCCCACTGCACACCTAATACACCTTATTACAATACAAATTACAACAATCATTACTGCAATCACCATTAAAGATTGGAGGTGGCTAGTCAGCCATCCTGAAGAGTAAAATCCAAACATATCAAAAACTTTCCCCAACCAATTAGTTCCCAGTGCAGCAAGAATTGCCTCCGAGCCTTTTGCCACTTTCTTGATTTTGTTAATCTGATCCTGAGGTAGCATTGACACATTTGGTATGTGGATGCAGCACTCATCTATCGACAGGTTTAAGACCTCACATACACCTTTCTCCTTTAGTAACATCTAATCAAATGTGTTCCACCGAGCACCATGTTTGGCAGTTGCCCACAGAACATTATAGTGCTGTTCCAATTCTCACCCTGTGATGTCATCAATGAGTTGGAAAAATGTAAGTTTTTGTTGGTGAATCTTACTATTATTTTCGCCACCACATTGTCTTCCAAGTCCTGGTTGTCACCAATGCTAGTAGGATCACCAAGGAGGTCCACATTTCCATTGTACTGTGAGAAAACTCAGAGCTGACCCCAGCTTTGGAGCTGGGCTTCAGGGTTTGAAGTTAGGGATTATCCACCAAACAATAATATGGTATGGTTTTCCACTCCCATCCAGGACTTCCCAAGCATATAAGCCCCTGGGTTTTGCTGGAGTCATGGGTACAATGCCAGTGGAGGGTAGCTTCACCATTACGGGTTGGCCCATGTATGTCTGTAGTGGGAACTGTTCCCTTTTATCGTCTCATATACAGTCAATGCCTACTAATGGTCCCAAAGGACAAAACACTAGAATTTTGGGGTTTCCATAACTTCCACAGCAGTTGTTAACAATAAAGACCGCTTGTGGTAACCATGTGTCCCAGCTGTAGTGCGAGACATCAGCATGTCTTTTAATCAGACCATTGGTTTGTTTGACTACGCCATTAACCTGAGGATAATATAGTGTATGGAACATCCATTTGATGCCTTCCTATCGAGCCCAGTCTTGCACCACTGTGGCTGTAATATGTGACTCATTATCACTTTGACTGCGCTCAGGAGTGGGTAAAATACTAAATCACTTTCTCAGCGCTTGAACCCTCTGATCTCTGGTAGCGGTGCTAACAGCTGTAGTCATAGTTAGTCCTGACACCACCTCTATTCCTACAATAACATATCTCTTTCCATAGGATTGCTTTAAAGAACCAATATAATCAAATTGCCAGATGTTCCAAAGAGCCTTGCTTGATATGCTGGACTGGGGCTTTATTTGGATGGCTGGCCTTAAGCCTCTTCTGACATTGTGGATAAGCCAGAAGAACTGCTTCAAGTATTTTCATACACACTGGCCATCCCGGAGACCAACACTCATAATAGAGGTCTGTTCTTCCCAAACGCCCTTGCTTCATGTGCAGCCACTCATCCAACAATTCTCAATCTTCCTTTTTGCTATCTACTACCTTAATTTGGGATACGTGATCTACCTGTTGATTCCATTTTGCTGTGGGGGTTCCATTTCTTGCATGGCCTTTCATCCGTCCCATCTTTAGGGGTCGTGATCTGCCTATTTCTAACAATCGCTGCCAGTCTCTTGCTCCCCAGGCTTTTCTATGGCCTGTTTCCCACTGATTGGATTCCCATTGACATATCCACTCTTATAGATTGCACAGGAATCAGCTTTACCTTGCCACCTGGATCCCACATGACAGGCAGATGCACCTGTGAACTACACTCCTTGTTGGCAAACCACTGGCAGGAATTCACCATGTGGAGTGGGTGGCCTGAAGCCCAAACCACACCTTCTAGTTTTGTTTAACTCACTCAGTTCCACTCACAGAGGCATGAAAGGGTTAATTGTGCTTGTGATATTGTGGGGAGTGGTGGTTTCTGTTGTTTCCTTGATCTTTGGTTTTCCCCTCTAGCAATTTCACCAGTTTCCGATATCACTGGTGGGTAAACAGTGCAGCATCACCCAGGGTACTTCCAGTGCTAACGCTTTTTGCCATAGGTTGCTCCTTCCCAGATTATGAGCTCAATCTGGTCTGTCTTGGAAAGATGCAGGCTCCCCGCAGGGAGGCCATCAAGGATGAGGGTTTCGGCTGGCTTGTCAAACCCTCCTACTCCTGTCTACACCACTGCTCTGGTCAGCTCAGCCCATCTCGTGCCTGTGAGTGACTATGATGTGTAACGTCTCTGCCCAAGTAAAGGCAAACTGACAGTTATCCTTTTCCCTTAATGGGACCATGAAAGATATATCCTTGGCATCTAGAGCAACCATCCACAGGTGTACGGCTGCCAATATTGCTGTTACTATTGAAGTCATACTTGGGCCAGCAGCAGTTAGTTGTAGGATATTGCTGTTTATGCAGTCACTTCTGCCTTGCTAAGCAAATCCTTTTGATATGAAGCAACAGAGCACACCACCCCATGTCAGCAGTGTTAAACCACTCCCTGCCATGGCTATGGCACACCATGTTGCAGCCCGCCTGACTTACTGGAGCTCCCCACTTCCCCAGCGTCCTGGGGCGGGCTGGGCTGGGCATGACACAGTGTGGCTGGAAACTCGGCCTCGCATCTTGCTCCCCTTCCATCTGTCTTCTGCTGTGCCTCCGAGCTGGAGAGGGGACACCTGCACAGCAATCAGTACCCCATGCGCCCTCTTTCCTACACTGCCTGGATGCAAGCAGCCTTTTGTACTCCTTCTGCTAACTCCGACAGTCCTTTTACTCAGATAGTAACACACTACCCTTGCTTCTTGCGGTCTGCATTCCCAACCCAATAAGCCACTCGGGATGTGGTTGACTGATTGCCTGCTGGCCCGTCACTCAAAAACACTCTGGGGCCCCAGAACTGTCATCGTTCAGTAGTATCTGATCCCCACCTCCTTTTATAGGGACTCTCCACAAATATTCAGTTTTATTTTCATCCGATGTGCAGAAACCTGGCTTGGAGTTCACTGAGCTTTGGTCCCAGCCAGGAGGTGTCACAGACAGTGGTTCAGGGGTTCCCACATGGTCCTGTGTGCCTCTCTGCCTTAATAAGTCGTTGCATTTCTTTTTCCTCCAATTGCTCTCTTACCTCAGAACTATTCTCATCAGGGTCTCACCAAATGTCCCCATCCCAGTCCTCAGGGTCTGTGCCTGTGATTAACTTTCGGTTTTGGACCACATTGGGGCCTTTTTTGCTTGTGCTAGTATGATCTCAATTTTTTGTTCCAACAGACGTTTCCACTCTTTTTCTTCTTGGTTCTCTCTTCAAACAATTTATCACAACCTCTATCACAGGTATGGAAAGATTGGGCTCTATTGGTTGGGTGTGATAAATCTACCCTTCCCTGTGCATGTCCGGGGCGTTTATTTTAGAGTAGTGGATAGATGTGCCTGGTGTTGAATCTACAGTGACTAGGGTAAGCTCAGTGTTGGAGACAGATGTGTCAGAAGGGCACGTTATGTCCCTCCAAGAACCACAGCGAGGCTAAGCAGGCAATGGGTAACTCCTCTTCTAGTTCTGCCTACACTACCGATCCCAGATGCGGGCTTGATACAAGACTAGCTCTTCTTCTGAACCACTCCTAATATGTAAAATATGCCAGTATTACTTATTTTTCTAACTCTTGCAAGACACTACCTGAGTACTAAGTATTTGATAGTGACAACAGCTACAAAAATAGGCATTTGCAGAAAATGAAACATAGCACACAAATCAATTTTGTGAGATTTTGTTGTACGTTTTCATGATTTAAAGTGTTCTATGCTGTTGTTTTTCCCCCCAAGCTACAGTTCTTCACAATTCGAGTCATGAAGTGAGAGTAAGAAGAGAGGAAGCAATTTCTGAACTCTCTGGGTACTACTAATAATTTGACATTGACTTAAAAGCTCTGAAAACAAATTTTCAGGAAAAATGTGTCCAGATTAAAAAACACCCCCCACAGCCCCCAATTCTAGTTCTTATGAATTTGTTAGTTTAAAGTTGGTTTTGTTTGGGTTTTTCAGTTGGATTTTTTTTTAGGTATAGGGGTTTTTAAGTCAATATTTTCCTTTGGAGAATGATGTTAGGGAAAGAGGATCTTATGCTTTAGAATAATTCCACATTATCAATACAGTGAGACCTGTATGAAGATTTAGAATTCTGTGGAGGCAGAGAACAGAAGGAACAGAAATAACATGAAAGAGAGAATAAAGATTAGAGCAAATATTGTAAGGAATTGGCTAGTTCCTTTCTGTGTACTCTGTTAACATCCAGCTGGCAAAAAGCCTTCTAGCATATGAATGGAAAATTCTGCTAGAGGAAGGACTTTGCAACCTGAGTGAAAGAAGCCAGAGGCTCTATTAAGTACAATATGCTGAAAGCAGCAGACCTGAGAACTGTTTGTAAAAAGAAGATTTTAATCCTCTATATAGGGACATATTAAAACAGTTCAACAACAATTTTCAGTTGAAAATGCAGTTCCAGCAATATTAAAATGTTTTACTTTGTTCCTGCTTGACTTGCATGTACTCAGGTGAATATAATATGCTATTAGTTTGCATTATATTTCCACGTTATGGAGACATTTTTGAATCTAAATAGTTTTGAGTATTTCTCTCCAAACAATAGTGAGATTGTGACTATTCATCACAATTTAGTACTAAAGCAAATTTAGATATTTTGGAATTATCTTCAGTTACCATTTGTGTAACTAAACAGACTGGAGGACTACAGATAAAGGGAAAGATTAATGGTGGAGTCCAGCCTGTTTCCTGTTCCAGCTAACTTCTCAGTTTTCCTCCCTCTGACCTCACCAACTCCCGGTCCTAATTTGTCTCTGGGTCTGATCTGCCCTGGCAACAAGGTGTGATATTTGTGCTCGTGGGACTCGGACACGCACGGTGTTGCAGCAGTGGCTTAGAAGCAACGAGTGTTGAAACACAAGTCAAATGCTGAAGTGGGAGGCTTGACAGCTTGGAAATCGTTATGCCAAATTTATGAAACACGTGGGAGGTATAGCTTCTGCAGAAGGGATGAACAGGTGAAACATGTTCTTCTCTTTGAAATTGCTAAAGCCTTTTGTGTGAAATTTTCTGACACACTTGTGTGAGCATGATATCAAGAGAAAGAAAAGATACTTATCTGAGGAGAAGTTTGCCAAAATTACTGAAAACATGATCTTTTAAAGGAAAGTACCAAATATCAATAGATATTTAGCAATGATGATGAATAACTTTAGGGACTCTACATCTGTTTGCAGAGACCAAGGTTTTTTTTCCTTTCTGGTTTCAAGGGACCATGTTTCAAATGCTGTGTAGAATTTTTTTTAAAGATATAAGAGAGCTTGCAAAAGGCATGGAGAACTTGTAAGAAGAATTGGATATTTTGTTTCAGAAGAGGGGAAAAGCATTGGACTGAAGTTTTTCTAGACAACAAATTTGCTTTGGATGCTGATTAATTGATTTCTAGAGACTGTGTTAATAAGAAATTCAATTGAGTGTTTAGCCACAAGTGACAGTTACATGGGTTAGGTACAAAAATGTCTCTACCTTTCCTTCCAGGCCCAATTAGTGGATAATTTCCATGCTTGTGGCTTAATTTCAAAGAGTCCTTGAAAAGATCTGCTTGCTTATTGAATTTCTATTACTTGTAGGGATTCAACATCTAATTTGTTCTGAGGACTCAAGAGACCTGATCTTGTCTAGCCTTTTTTCTGTCTTAACAGGATTTATGACAGTATGGACTGTTTTGGCAGCAGATGATGTTTTCCTAGTTATGGGATATGACCTGCAGGCAGTGAATATAACAATTATCTGGTGAAGTGAAAGTTAGACTAACAGTGATACGCTTCATATCAAAAGAGAAAAGCATCACGTGGTTGTTTCACAGAGGGGGAATCACTAGACAAAAAGTTAATCATAACTTGTAACATTTATTATAATAGTGACAGTACATGGTATGGCAAGTGCTGACAAGATTTTTTTTTTACATACGGAAAATGTGAGAATGAGGCTGAAACAATCTGCTTTAAAAGGCTGACTACTATATAACCTTCAGCCCAGGGACTGAGTTGCCTATAATGAGACAACAAAGTAAACTGAGAGTTTAGTTTATTGCAGCACAATTTTGTAACCCTTGTGTGGTTTTACTGAAAAATTAGTGGTGTTTCCCAGGGGTCAGTACTGGGTCCAGTCCTGTTCAATATATTCATCAATGACCTGGATGAAGGGACAGAGTGTACCCTCAGCAAGTTTGCTGAAGATACAAAGCTGGGAGGAGTGGCTGACTCACCAGAACACTGTGCCGCCATTCAGTGTGACCTGGACAGGCTGGAGAGTTGGGTAGAGAAGAACCTCATGAAGTTCAATAATGGCAAGCATAGGGTCCTGTACCTGGGGAGGAACAACCCCATACACCAGTACAGTTGGGGGCTGACCTGCTGGAGAACAGCTCTGCAGAGAAGGATCTGGGAGTGCTGGTGAACAACAGCTTCATCATGAGCCAGCAATGTGCCCTTGTTGCCAAGAAGACCAACAGCATCCTGGAGTGCATTAAGAAGAGTGTGGCCAGCAGGTCTAGAGAAGTGGTCCTTCCCCTCTACTCTGCCCTGGTGAAGTCACATCTGGAGTGCTGTGTCCAGTTCTGGGCTCCTCAGTTCAAGAGAGACAGGGAACTACTGGAGAGAGTCCAGCAGAGGGCAACAAAGATGCTGAGGGGACTAGAGAATCTCTCTTACGAGGAAAGGCTGAGAGAGCTGGGTTAGTTCAGCCTGGAGAAGAGAAGACTGAGACGGGATCTCATCAATGCTTATCAATATCTAAAGAGTGGGAGTCAAGAGGATGGGGCCAGACTCTTTTCAGTGATGCCCAGCGACAGGACAAGGGACAACAGGCACAAACTGGAACACAGGAAGTTCCACCTAAACATGCAGAAGAATTTCTTCACTGTGAGGGTGACAGCACTGGAACCGGCTGCCCAGAGAGGTTGTGGAGTCTCCTTCTCTGGAGATATTCAAAACCTGCCTGGACGTGTTCCTGTGCAACCTTCTTTAGGGGCACTTGCTTTCGCAGAGGGGTTGGACTAGATGATCTCTAGAGGTCCCTTCCAACCCCTACCATTCTGTGATTCTGTAGCAGCATCAATAGCCACTTGACCAAAATCAGCCTGGGCAGTAGAGGCTTACCAGATGTCTCACTGGTGGCCATGAGCCCATTAATGCCTAGCTTGTTACACAGACAGCAGATAGCTTGGGCTGTCAATGGAAAAAAAAAATGTTTTGTGCTCTAAATTGTGTCTGTTTCTTGCAAACTGCTTTTGTACATGGTAAAAGTTTCCTTTACATATTAAAACTGACCCAAACAAGGAGAATTATAGCTGAGACATTTAATTACGAGGATGCACTGGTCAAAACTGTTGGCTAAATGTTAAAAATACACCTCTTAAAAGTAAAGTTGTAATATATGTATACTGCTTACTTGTTCAATTGCTGTTTTAAGAGTCATTAGTTTGAATGAAAAAAAAGGCTTCATCTCTGTACAATGTCATGTAAGGAATTACTTGATGATTTTAACCCATTATTAGATTTTATCATCTTATTGAATGTATATAAACATTTCATCTCAGGATGTGAAAATTTGAATTTAGTAGGAGGGAAAAAGAGCCTTTGTGAATATAGTTCGGCAGTTGGGCAGCCTGCCAAGGCATGTTTTACAGTTGTTAACGGCAGATTGTTCAGTGTTAGACGAGACACCACACACAAGGGATGTGTGTAAGCCACCAAATCAATCCCTCTACTGTGCTGAGCTGGACTAGATGACTCACTACAATGGCTTTATAACTGAAATTATTCTTGATTGAACAATAAAATCCATTAAAAACTTCAAACCTCAGAAACAGGAAGGGGGGGAAAAAGTTAAACACTGGTCCATATCTGTGGTCCTCTAGTAGCAAAGCAGATATATGTGTGTGATGAAAGAATGAAATGAGAAATAAACAATCCTGAAGGAAATTAATTTAAGTTCAGTTTTCTCAAAGGATTCTGCTTATTGTTTTTTTAAATACTTTTTTTTTGCCAGTCTCCATTTAGTAAACATTATTTAGACAAGTAATTAGCTGAAGTTTGGCTTAAACAAAAACATGTTTATCAAAACATTGCACCACAAAAGAAAGCTATAAGACTGCCATGGTTTAAGGCTGAGCTAGCTATTAAATGGACAAAGACAAAGCATAATGGAATGAGGAGAGAGTGAGAAATAATTTAATGTGCAAGAAATGTCCCTAGAGAAGTTCAAGATAAACTTAATGAATAAAATGTGTGTATTTTACAGCCATATTTAAAAAGTTATCTCCATCCAGCTCTTCTAGACAAGTATTCAAATCATCGAAAGCAAAAGAGAAGTGTTTTTTTTGATATTTTTCTTTTTTTTTTTCCTGGGAAACATAGTTATTTGCCGAGTCAAAAGCTAAATAAAAGGTTTTCATGAAAATTGAAGACTTTCCAGGAAAACATCCCTTTTTAAGAATAAAGCTTATATTTCATATTCCCTCTGGAAACTCTGACCTTCAGTCCGAAGGGCAGTGTATTGACTTGTTATATGGGTATTAATAAGTTCTTCTTCATAATAACTTAGTTAAACATACTAGAAAAGCTACATTAAGGTGGGGTGTTTTTTTAGAAGTTATTATTTTCTTGTTTTGTGAATCCAGTGGATTCTACAAGGCTTAATCTCACTTTCACAAGTGACAAAGAGTGGGAATGAATTCAGGGCACCTTTAAACTTTGTGTTGTTTAATTTTACCAGAAGATGCAGAAAGTAGTAAACTATTAGTTAAATATTGAAAAGCCTCATAGGTTCCTTTCTTTTATTGTTCACAATAACTGCAATTTCCAGAACATTCTCCCTTTTTTTACAGTTCTCCTAGAGAACTCCTAAGCACTGTTTATCAACTAGGTGATGTTTTCATAACAGAAATAGAAAGATTTAAAAAAACTTTCAAATGCTAAAACAGTAACATATGCTAATATGTGCTAATTCAGATCTTTATACATACAGAGAAAATCTCAGCTGAAGAAATTTAGCAATTTTCCAGTTAATTTTTAAGTATTGTTCACTGTTGATGTTTAATCAAGAATTCTCTTGGTATTTATTGTCTTTCAAAGATTTAGTTTCAATATGCATGTCATACTGTCAAACATTTTAAAAAAATAAGTTTTAAGCCAGAACCTGAACACAATTTAATGCCTTAAAAAGTATTGAAGAAAAAAAGAAAATATGTTTTTTCATAAGTGTTATTATTGATTGATTTGGTTTATTTTTAATGCTTAACATTAGCCACATAGGCTTTCACAAACCAGTTTTAACTGTGTACAAATAACCTATTTCTCCCCTTCCTATCCCGGAGAACTTCTGTACTACTATTCAAATAATATCAGAAGGAAAAGTTTACTTTAAAAATTCTTACTTATATTATAAATCAGGAATATTGATAAAAGTTAAAAGTCTCAGATAGTTTTTTGCTTCCTAGCTAGTATCATGTCTCTTAACTTCTGTAATGAAAACAGATAAACCTTTTTTAATGTTGTTTGCAATTAGTTTAAACTTTATTTCGGCTTCCTACCCCATTTATTCAGGTCTTTGCAAGCAGTTTGGAGAATAAAATGAGAAATGTTTTCATTAATCTTAGTTTCTGATTTCCTTTGCAAAAGCTAAATTCTAGACTCCTAAGTCTGCAGATCTCTATTCTTTCATATGCATGATGTATAGGAAGATAAGTACAGTTGAAAGCAAGTCAATATGACTAAAAGAGCGATTTGCTTGAGAGAGATAAGAATTAGTTTTAAGGGTAATGAATGCTTTCTCTGATATTAGCTAAATCATTTGACTGTGTTATCTCCTTTTACCTTCTCACCAATAAAATTAAAATGATGCTTAGATGAGGCCATGCTAAAAAAGCATGACCGTTTCTAAAACATTATTGTCACAGCCCCATTCAAACCCCCTGTGTGTCAGGCACTCTCTGCACCACCTGTTATCTGGGGGCTGCAGGATGGGGCTAGTTGGGGAGGGAGGACATTGCACTACCCTGATGGCCCCATGGCCCCTGGCACCCCAGGCCATCCTTGCATGTGCTGTGCCCTGTCACTGCGTAAGATTAATTTCTGTTGTTCTTATCCTTGCAGACTGTGGAATGACTTGATTAGCACTTACCTGAATTCTCGCTAATTTTTGCACATGGCCTAAATGTAATACATTATGAGAAATGTGAAAACCTCAATTTTTTTTAGTTGCTATGCCACTCAGACTGCCTTCTACCTCGAGGGGATTTGATTACAAGTACAGTAAATGAATGCAAAATACAATACTATTGCAGAGAAATTGTTTCTAAAAGTAAAACTTTACCCCAGAAGATTTTTAGATTAAAACCTGAGAATAAACTTGGAAATCTTTTAGTATCTGTAAATTATGGAATCATAGAATGGTTTAGGTTGAAAGTGACCTTAAAGATCATCTAGGTCCAAAGCCTATGCCATAGGCAGGGACACCTTCCAATAGACCAGGTTGCTCAAAACTCCATGCTACTTGACCTCAAACACTTCCAGGGAAAGGGCACCCACAACTTCTGCTGGCAACCTGTTCCAGCATCTCACCACCCTCACTGTAAAGAATTTCTTCCTAATCTCTAAGCTGAATCTACCCTATTTCAGTTTAAAACCGTTGCCCCTTGTCCTATCACTACATGCCCTCATAAAAAGTCCATCTCCAGCTCTCTTGTAGACCCCCTTCAGGTACTGGAAGGCTGTTATAAGATCTCCCTGGAGCCTTCTCTTCTCCAGGCTAAACAACCCCAAGTCGTTCAGCCTGTCTTCCTAGGAGAGATGCTTCAGCACCGTGATCAACTTTTTGGCCCACCTCTGGACTCACTCTAATAGGTCCATGTCCTTCTTACTTTGGGGGCCCCAGACCTGCACACAGTACTCCACGTGGGAACTCACGAGAGCGGAGTAGAGGGGGAGAATCACCTCCTTCAGCATGCTGGCCAAACTTCTTTTGATGCAGCCTGGGATACGGTTGGCCTTCTGGGCTGCGAGAGCACATTGACAGCTCACGTTGAGATTCTCATGGACCAACATCCCCAAGTCCTTCTTCTCAGGGCTGCTCTCAATCAATTCTCCACCAGCCTGTATCTGTGCTTAGGATTGCCCTGACTCATGGGCAGGACCTTGCACTTGGTCTTGTTGAACACCATGTGGTTCGCACAGGTCCATCTCTGGAACCTGCAAGTTCCCTCTGGATGGAAGGGGACAGGGACAGGACTGTATTAGAAAGGGTAAAAGCATGATGATTTATGCACCTGGACAAGACTTGAGATGGACAATGTTATGCAATGTTTCTGTTCACAGACCTACAACTTTGTTACTCTGAATTTTTCTGAAACTAGCTCCAATCCCAGCAAATTCCACACAAGACAAAATTCTGCTTCAGATGAGTTTCATTCCAGAATTTTGGCAGGTTCACCAAAATAAGGTAGGATTAGCATTAGACTTTGGGTTTCAAATTACATGATATAGATTAAACATTTGCCTGCTCGACATCATAGTCCAAATGCTATGTTCAGCTCAGAAAGTCTCTCACCTGTTAGTTGCTCAAAAGCCAGAAGAAGTATTAGACTCTATGCCCAGTATGTTATTACACACTTTCCCTAAACATCTGGTGTCAGGCACTGATTCAGACATGCTTTTGACATATCTCAGTTGCAGGTATCACATTCTAGAAAGAATATTGTACTCTTAAATTAATTAGAAATTCTAAACCCCCTCAGCTTTTCAACAAAGCTGCCACTAACAACGTTACAGAAGACCGCAAGCTGTTGTGAAAACTTACAGTCCTCTGTAATGCCTAAAATAAAACCTGGCTGTACATGTTTCAGGTACAGAGAAATGTACGTATAGACATGGATATGTAAAGCATTATAAGCATCTGATATTGCCCAAGGCATGAAAGTCAGGTATATTTTATGCACTGAGAAGTGAGTTAATGATACTCTGTTTCATAAGGACATTTTAAATTGATTTTTGCTACCACATTGCTACTTGTAGGTCTGCAGAACAGTAGCATGGTGAAAGGCAGAAATGTACTGAGATTGTTTCAGTGGTGAGAGATTTTATTTGGCTAGTAAATTTAATTTCTTTTTCTCTGGGTGGTGGATTTGAGATGTAATGTAAGTTCAGTCATCTCCATCAAATGTAGCTATGTTGAGACTGAGACTTATTAGGTATTTCATGTAAAATATGCTGGCTTAGGTCTGACATGTCGTTTATCTTCACTCGTGAGGAGACCTTAGAACTCACTTGTGGTAATGTCATTGATGATTTATTAGTCTCCTCACTTGTGAAGATAAATGTCATATCAGACCTCAGTCATCATGCCTTCCCTCTACATATAAATCCAGATTTAGAAAAGAGAGTGAGAAAAAGAATAAGGGAATATTCCCGGATGGTTTGTGGTTAAGGGATGTCAAGCTTTCTGTGGTAGAAATTGGACATTTACTTTAATAAATCTTGTTGTTCGAACATTTCTTCTTTGACATATCCCTTCAGGCAGATGCCACTGAAACAGTCAAATGCTTCCCTTCACACTGCACAGAACATTTTTTCTAGGAATGCCAGCAGTGATTGGTAAAAGCTGTTTTAAAAGCTTTACCAGAGGAGATGGCTGGCAGACAGAGAGGTACATTTGTCAGATTCACAGAAGGGCAAAGTCCCCATTTAGAAATGAAACCTGAATGCCACTTACGTGTATCTTCTGTCCAATTTTATGGGCTTTCATATATCACTCAAAACTGGAAAAAAAACCTGTGCATAAAATAGAACAAAAAAAAAAGGCTGAAGATTTAACACCGTTCTGGTTCATTTCTAAGCTTCCATGGATACTGTGTTACAAAGAATCACAAATCAGGTGAATCTGATTTTCTCTTTTGAATCCTAGAGACAGGGATCATTCCTTTAATGTGCAGGACACAATACGCAGAATGAAGTTAAGGAGTTGTGTGACAGGTTGAATTAGAATTATTACAGATATGCCACTTGCCACGATGCAGATGTACAGGAAGCCGAAAGGGATACAAATAGTATCATTGTAATTTAAATCTTCATGAATTACTCTTAACAGCTGAAGATGTTTAGGTTGTCAGAGCATCTGTTTCGTGGAGTGACTTTCTGATAAACAAATTAACCTTCTTCAGTCTGCAGTCTTTCTTCATGCTAGAAAAAGGCATTTAGGGTTGCCCCACTTTACTTGGCCTGATGAGAATACATAATGAAATCTGTACCCACAAAAGAGCTTGATATCTGTACAGAAAAACTCAACTTGCCTTCCAGAAAATGTTTGTTATGTTGGAAGTTATCATGTAGCATCATGACAGTTCAGCTGAGTGAGGGCGCTTACACTTGCAACTTAGATGTTACCTATAAGCAACATGGTTCTTAAGGCTTTAGTTTTCCTGCGTTGATTCCTCCTGCAGGTCCAAGAGATGCCAAGTTTGATGAACTTCTGGATGCACTTCTCTGCTCTTAGGTATTTTTCAGAGGGAAAGATGACAAAAGCAGCATGCTTTTTTGGCATTTCTTTCTCATGAAATGGACAAGGAACATTTTAAATGTGTATGTTTATGTTCATGTTTATAGATGTATGCACACCATGTCATATAGCATAATGAAACACCCATTCCACATACTGTAGCAATATCTTTCTGGGAACGGTAGATGTCATCTGAATAGGAAGAGTACCTTGTGTATACCTTTATTAGTTGACTTTCAGTTAACAGTAAACATTTCTAAAGAAAAAAGCCCAGCATACAAATTTAAATGCTTTATACCGTATGTCTGTCTCAGCAGCATTATAATTTACAGAGGGTTTTTGACCATAATGTACAAGTCTTTCACAAACTTTTTATGTCAGAGAAACATGCATGAGTTATATTTCTCCATTTAATGCTGGTGGCCCAAAAATGAGAGAAAACATGAGGATAGATTTTATTTGGAGAACATGAGATATGCCTAGAATTACTGTGCTGGGCTTTATATATTGTCTGTTAGAGGAGCTTACGACTACCTGCCACAACTCTCTTCAGACATAATTAGATCTTTATTTCAGAATATTTCAGAATATTTCAGAAAGCCTGATATGAGAGACAGGTTGTGTGCTAAACCAGGAGCTAGGATCTCTATATCCAGAGACTGCTTTCATTTCTTTGCAAACATGGAGACATATAAAGTATGCAGCAGTATGTGGAAATAGACTAAATCAATGGCTGTTTTTTACTGAAAAGCACACAAATTAACCCAAGGATAACCACCTAACAGAATTTCAGATTATTTTTGCATAAAATCAGCTCTACTTACAGATATAAGATTTAATGTAAGATCCCCAGATTTGCCAAATAATATCTGAACGAGAAATTTGCTGCTAGAAGCAAGTCACAGGATTTGTCTTTCTTTAGGTACCATCAAGAGATTTCTATTTTACAAACAACTAATGATCAATCAACTCATCACAAGCTCATGAAAGATATACTATTTATATTACATGCATTATAGAGATTGTTTCAAGAGCAACTATGAAGAGGAACTATGTCATTACTAAGAAATTTAAAGGTAGTCTACTTATGAAAGTTTAGAAGGACATTTGAACACTTGAGTTTTACAGATGGTAGCCCTATGGTTTAATTCTGTACAGTGCTTTTAACAAATGAGAAATCTGGTCTGTGCTTCAGCAGAGTTAAAAGCTGAACAGCTGAAAGGAAAACATAACGGGGGTTGTGCGTAATATGGCCTCAGCAGTCTGCTACTATGTTACACCCTTGTGCTCTTTATACAGATATGTTAGAAATGGTAGAAGAGAAACAAACAGAATGCAAGCATACATTCGGATGATAGAAAATCTCATTTCTTTTTGTCCTCAGTTTTGTAGAACTTCCTAAGAGCAGCCTGAAGAAATTCAGTCTCCAGATCAAATCTCTCTCCATGGTGCTGCCATTGAAATAAATCACCACCTGATAAAGTACTCCAGTAACATACGTTATGATTAAATGTTAGTCCTTGTTACAGCATAGGCCAAGTCAAATCCCAATACTGTGAGTGTATAACTGATTTTTCAAACTTAAGGGGATTTAGGCGATGTTTAAATCATTATATATTTGTATACATAATGCCATCCTACTTCTAAAATAATTTTAATGTGATATTCTATGACACAAAATTAGTCTCACTGCAAAAGGAGAAGTTATATTCATCCTTTAGTCTCTGTAATAAAAAAAATCAAAAATTGCCTGTTTCTTTGATGTGATGTGATTCATAACACCTAATGGGCCACAATGTATATCAATATTCCCTCCACAGTAGTAAATATATCCAGAGTCTACACAGTAGAATTCAATCTGTACTGAATATACAGTTACATGGGTACTGTATCTATTACTGACAGGGAGATTGTCCAGAATTATGTGTTAGTACTATGCATTTGAATAACTTGTAGAAGAAAACAAACCTTTCTTCCAAGCTTTTCATGCAGTGAGTTTAGCTGAGAAATCAAAGCATGAATGTCTGAAAATTTCCAGATGAGAATAACTATTTTTTCTAGGATGAAATTGTTAGTACTAAATACTTCACATCATGAAAGACCAAGCAATGAGAAATTATTTCCACTTTGTGGAAGCATTCTTTAAAACAGAATTTTCTTAGCTCACAACCAATCCTGCCTGTATAGACACAAGAGAAAGGGAAGAAAACATCCTCTTGTCCACTCTTGTTCTTGTTCAGTTACCCAACTCATCAGAAAGGTTAATGAAGTACCAATATTGAGATACCTCCAGTTGTTGCTCATTAAGACTGGGGTTTAATAAACAACTTGTCTGCAATGTTAGCTAAAACTCTAACAAAATTCTTATATTACATTACTGTCTTGCATATAATGCTCTGTCTTCTGTTTGTTTTTTGTTTTGTTTTTTTTTTTTCATAGAATGGTTACAGTTCATCTGGAAAAGCAATGTAATCAATGATATGATGTATCATCATGTAGATATCATGTATCTTCTCATACCCACCAGGACAGTACTCAGAACACCCACTCACCTGGAGTTTTTGTTTCCTGTCTCTGAATATGTCTGTCTTATCTCAGTAAATTTGTTTCAGTTTGTATACCTATTCTAAGTGCTAATTATTTGTTTTGTATGGAATGGTAAATTCCTTCTGGTTTCTGTATAATTGGCTGGATGAAGTAAAATTTACAACTACTTCAGCTACACAATGTCAGGAATGAATTGCACCACAAATACATATTGCACTACAGGTATATTGATAGAAATAAATGACTATTTAAGACTTGGGTACATATTTTTTGTTATTCTTGCAGAGATTTTTCTGGTAGACTCAAATCTCTAGATTAGTTGTTACTATACTTTGAGTTATCTATCCCTCAATAATTTAACATTTCAGATATTGCCTTGGAGATGATTGCCATGTTGTGAAATGAATCTATGCCTTTGCTGACTAGGTAACATGAAGGTATCACACAGGTTACTACAGCCGATTGAAAAAGTAGCTATTTGATCAGACAACTGGAATTGCAAAGAGGGTGACACAGATGAGATGTAGGTTCTTTCGGGTTTTCTGGAAGGTTTAAGGGAAGTTAGAAATCCTTCAAACATAACAAAGGCTCAGAATTGGCAAAATAAGTTGTTTAAAAATGATTCCCAGATGAACAAGACTGAATTTTAACTTGTGGTATGTAAGAAAGTTTGTAGTATCTAGTGTATCTATAAGATGAGCAAGGTCAGAGCAGGTGCATCAAGAGGGAAGACAGACAATGGCTAAACAGAAAATAAATAAATAATAAAGAACAGATTTTCAGTTGGAGTAATTCCCCGAACTGGCTTAAGACATGGTTACTGTCCTGGCTGAGAGAGAATTGTGGGGATGAGTGGGGCTGCTCTTTTCAGCATGAGCAGGTACGTATACCAATCTAAAGAGATGGTAGGATCACAGCCCTGAAGAGATGCTCCCACAGTACCAAGTGTAGGTGAATCTTTTGGCATTGCTTTCCTCTGAGGCACTATGACTATGTTTACAGTAGTGTGAGCTTGATGGTTGACGCTCCTGCTCCCATACCCTAAGCTGGACCAAAAGGAAGTTGCAAGACATTCTGTTTAGGTTATCAGTCTGCTAAAAATACTACAGAATGTGTCATTTTCTTATTTTAGGGGTGGGCTTATAAAACCAGTATCTCACTATAGTGAGTTGTTGACCATATACAGTTGTTAACATACACCATTCCTTTAAGAATGAGATTGTTAACTATTTTCTCCCCATGTAAATTCTGACTGGTAGTTAACTCTTTGCTAGTATGTATTCCAACTGAGTTTTGGTGGTGGTCAGTCTATCTGACAAAACTTAAGTAGCTCAAAGGGCATGGCCAAAGTGACCCTTCCCTACATTACAGCTTTATTAATATCAAAAGATTGTATCCAACAAGAGGTGCTGATTATAGGGTATACTCTCCCAGCAAATGTTTTAATAATTTGAACCAGTCGCTCCCAATGATATTTTAAATATTCTCACAGGTATTTTAAATACAATCACCTAGAGAGAAGCAATCAATATTCTAAATGTAGTAGCATCCTCTGAATAATGTTTAGTGTTCCATGGTCTGGTGGTCCTCTTGACGGAGAAGAACAAAACTCTGAGATCTGGCAGCTTTCCCAGGGTTGTTCCTGAGAAGCATAATGGATCACTAAGATATTGTAGCACATATGCAACTATTTGATGCATCTATTTTGATGGAAGGTGAACACATTATAATTTTTTTTCTTTGATTTAGCCTTGTTATTTTTTAACATAGCAATTTGCCAATGACGGATGACAAACAGTAATATTTAGGGTTGTTTCTTCCATATAAATGAAACTTGTAAAGCAGTGTCAAAATGATTTTCTCTTTGTTTTCGGTGGTAATTTCAGAAAGTAATTGTTGTTTGTATTTTGCAATGACTTCAGATTAATAGCAAATATGCACCATCAATTTGCATTGAAAATATTATTAGATAAATAATAATTACTTGGCAAAGTGTTTGTTGAAAATGTAAAGTCAATTAACTTGAGCATTGTTTTACATTCAGCTGTAATTCATAAAGGATCAATCAGTGGTTTTTAATGGTATTTATGTCTTTTCAAGCAGCTGTGGCATAGAGCTAACATTAAATACTTAAAGAATTAACTCCTGTCATTAATTTCATTTCTTTCAAATAGTAATTATCAGCAGTTTGATGACATCCAGTAAGTGGAACTACTGCCACCAAAATACTCTACTTACTGTGATTTACTTATAAATGCATGAAGAGATACGTGTGCTGTTTTATTAGCACTGGGCCAGATCCTATTGACCCTTAAAGTAAATTTTTCAGGTAGCAGGACAATATTTGCCATGGCCTGAGAATGAGACAGTGAATATTTATACCAAGAGGAGTACCAAGACGTATACATTTTAAAAATGGTATTTTATTTCAGAGTTCTGTTCAGGTCAAATCAAAGTGTTATTAATTCATAACATCTTTATAGCAAACATGTGGTGCCATTATCCCTCATAACTATAAGTGCGTCACTAAGTTCTGCTTATTGAAGGGTTTTTTTTTTTGCTTTACCGTGCTTATGTCTCCAGTTTGCGTGCTCTCTGTAGTGGGGAGAGAAAGGGGAAGAAGTAAGGACACAAATAAGTTAGGGAGGAAACTTCTAGGTTATGAAACCAATCCCTGCAGGCACTATACTATTCAAGTGCTTTAAAAACTTCCTGGGTTTTCTTACAAGCAGATAGGTCACAGAATCACAAAATCACAGAATGGTAGGGATTGGAAGGGACCTCTGGAGATCATCTAGTCCAACCCCCATGCTAAAGCAGGTCCTTTTTGCCTCCATTATGTTCAGTGAAAGACTGTTTCAAAACCTGATAGACAGGAAAGCTCAGAGCCCATTTCTAAATTAATTCTAAATTTATTCATGTTCAGCTTACGTCCGTTTGTTCTTGTGCCAACATTCTCCTTTAGATCAAGTGGTTATTTTCTCTCCCTTGTGTTCATTCCCTTGTTTGGTCTAAAGACAGCAATCCTATTCCTCCTCATTCTTTGCTTTTCTGATCTAATGCAACAAGCTCTTTTGTTCATCTTTCATGAGAAAAAAATCTTTTATGGATCAAGCTTTGCTGAGGGGTTGGATTGGGCTGCTGCCGTCTCGGACCTTGAAGGGGTGGAGCTATGTCATTGAACGGTTGAGCCTGAGAGTGAAGAGGAAGATAGCAAAGGAACAGGATATGAAACAGTGTCAGAACAGGATGTGGTGTGACACGTCGGCTGCAGACCATGGACATGGGGCTGGTGCGTGATGGCCAATCACCGGTCAGCTGCTGACCATGGACATGGGGCCAGTGTGTGACAGCCAATCAGAGGTTGTTGCTAAGTGTATGGACACTGAGTGTAACCAATCATAAAGCCTGTCAGCTAGAAGGAGAAGGTATAAAGAATGNGGCTGCAGACCATGGACATGGGGCTGGTGCGTGATGGCCAAT